>MCJB01052685.1:139525-219539 GCA_002018475.1 Nicotiana obtusifolia | reverse complement strand
GCCAGTGAAGATTATTAATGGAAAAGTCCAGGCGCAAGCAGATGCATCATTCTGGTGGAAATTTCCCGTGTCCATTTTATCCATGGAGGAAGAGTATAGTGAGGCACAAAGAATCATTTTCCAGCAAAATAGGTGCATCCCAAAAGAGATATGGCCAAAAGAATGGGCAAGCTGGAATTATACCAGTACCCATCCTCACTGGGAAAGAGTCCGGGAAGCAGCAAAAGAATATCAAATACCATATGAAGTCCCCCGAGAGAAAATCACTAATGATATTTCCAGATTAAGGCTACGGATTACATCTCTCAGTCCGAAGGGAAAGGAACATTTGCAGTGAAGAACCGTCAAGTTCGAGACACTATTTCACAAGGTCCTCGAAAAGATGCCTGGAAGGCAATTCAGTGATCGATAAAGGATAATTTCCTTAATCCTTGCTAATCCCACCTTAATCCTCCGTTACCTATCAAAAAATCCTCAAAAATATCCTACCCATGCCAAAACAAATTCCCACATCTTTCCATAACTAGCGGGCCCTACTTCTTGTTGTTTTCCTACCATAATCATCCAAAAACTCTCAAAACATATCCTACCCATGCCTAGACAAATTTCCACATCTTTCCATGCTATGCGGGCCCCATTTCACCTTGTTTTCACATGCTTTCACATGCTTTAACATGCCTCCACATGCTTCTTCACATGGAGTCACATGGCGTCACATGTTTTCACATGCTACACCATGTATATTTCAACCCGTTCACATGCTTTCAAGTGTTTTTAGTGGTTTGCCTAAAGTCCTTCACATGCCAAGAAGGACCCGCTTGTAGATAAGTTTGCCATGTAAGATAGGTTTGCTTTATCTAGAATGTTTGTCTTGTAATAACCTCCTAGTCCTATATAAAGGAGGGCTTGTAGTAGTTGTAGGATCATCTTGTAATCATCTTGTAATCATCGAAAAATTGCCTTGTAAAAAATCAGAAAATCATCTTGAAAAACCTTAGAGTCACCTAGAATTTTCTTGTAGTTTTCATCCACCCTTTGTAAATCCTTTGTGATATATATTACATATGAGTTCTTGCCAAATTTCCTTCTTGTTCTTCCTTTCGAATTGATGGAAAGGCCGGTCCATGTATGAAAATAGAGTAAGTGTACTCTTTGAAAGTTAGCTTGTTGTAGTACGGTCCATGTATGAAAATAGAGTAAGTGTACTCTTTGAAAGTTAGCTTGTTGTAGGGCGAAAGTTTTCTGAGTTATGAACAGTTAACGCTGGTTATAGTACAAAAGTTTTCCGAGTTGTGTAGCTTGGCAAGGTTGAAGCCAGCCCCTTTTGTAGGAAAACTTTTGCGACTATAAACAAATTAACTGCTTGTGTAGCTTGGCAATAGCCAGCCCGTTGGGTGTACCTTGGCAATAGCCAGCCCCCTTTTTTGTAGGAAAACTTTCGTACCTATGATTAAGCTTGCTTTCCTCGAGTCTCTTGCTTTGTTTCTTGTACTGTGGTGCCGTTCCTACGATTAGGCTTGCTTTCACGGAGTCTCTTGCTCTGTTCCTTATACTGTGGTATCAGAGCCAGCAAATTTGAATACAAGGTTCTTCTACAAGATTTCCTTCATTCCACAACCCAATCTTTACTTATTTGAGCTCAACAATCTTTCTCGGTACATGCATGTTTATATAATACTCTTACACCCAAGAATCATACTCTCAATCAATCATCTTCTACCAAAATTCAAAATTTGAAAACTAGGGTATGGAACCTTACCTCTTAGATGAAGAACTTGTGAGGTTTCTTACTGAATATCAAGGTTTAAGCAAGATTCGCTAATTAGAATGTTAGGTTTCCTCCTTCTCTCTCTATAATGCTCTTACCTCTCTCTAAAATCATCAGATAATCACCCAAAAATGAACCTCAAAGGCTATTTAACAAAATGGGTCGGGTTATAAAAATCAAAAAATGGACCCTCCGATCTCAACTCTATGGTCGCAGAGTGCACCGAAGATCACGTTTGCAGTCTGCAAACTAGACCGCGAAATGGTCCTCAAACATTTAGGATAGATTGGTTAGGTCTGCGACCGTTTTGTGGTTCGCAGACCACTTATGCGTCCACAGAACGAATTATGCGACCGCAGAATGGGTACAAAACAACTTTCAAAATTCAACAACTCTCTGCTCAACTATGCGATGGATATGTGGCCTACAAACCGGATCTGCTGTCTCGAAACACACCGCAAAATTGCATTTCTTCTGCCAAAAGTTTCCATAAACTCCTTAGTGCATTCTTCAACTCAAAAGTTCGAACCGCGTAAGCCTACCTTGGCACCACGAACCCTTAAATTCCTTGGCGATATTTTACAGGCCTTACATCATCCCCCACTTAGGATCATGCATCCTCGAATGAGGAGTTGAGTCCGCCCAGAACATCCAACATAATTCAATTCTCCCTTAACATATCACAAGCCCTAAAATTCGACTAACTCCCAAATTTTCCAAAAATTTCGGCAGAGTCTCCTCTGTAATTGGGCCTATCCACCTGCCAGAGAATCACCAAAACCACTCTAACAACATATCCATAACTCAACGAAGCATCACAGTATATATCAACAACCCTGATCTCCACATTAGGGCGTTACATTAACAGAAGTGGTATATAGACATGAACTACACACACTTAAATCATAACACATAGAAAGTAACCTTTTGAACCACAACCATGTAGTTATACAGGCAAGTGAATATTTCCTTTTCTTTTTTTGGGTTAAATATTAGTTTTTATTAATAGAAATAAAATACAAGGATGGAGGGGGACATAAACCTTACCTCCCAAAATTAAATACATGTACCTAAAGTCATCCTAAAGTGTTGACTAAAAGTACCTGAGTAGCAAAAGTAAGTTAGACTTATGGTGATGTGACGACTGCCTATTTTGTAGTAGATAGTCGTATGTACAAAAATGATGTGCATATTTCCTAGGTCAGCTATACAAAAAAGTACATGTGTTTCTACTGTGACTGCATGAATAAGGGAATTATTTCCTTCTATATTTATCTGACAAAAGGATATGATGTTAGGATTTAGCAAAAGAGTGACAAAAAAACGTGCACAATCTTCAATTTATCTTTGACTTCTGGAGCAAGGAAAGCCAAATTGAAGATGGCTATTAGTGTATATCTTGTGGTTGCACTGTTGTATTGTTGGCTGTGCCATTTCAGGTCTGTTGTTGTTGATGTTGTGGTTGTTGTGAGCTGAGTGTTGAAACTGCTGCTGAGTGTTGGAGTAGTTGTTTCTGGTGATGATCAAGTATAAGGAGGGTGTATGAGGTTGATGTGTCCCGCTGTATTCGTTGAATGCTTGGTGTGTTCTCCTGTGATTGCTGAATCCTCTGTCTTCTTGCTGATGTCCTTGACTTCTTTTGTTGTTCCTGCGTGGATGATGTTTCTGCTGATGGTGCATTGGCTGCATTGCTGTGATGTGGAGCTGTTGTTGTGTTAGCATGTGTTTGTGTGGGCTGCTTCTTCTATGTTGCTGTATGTTGGTTGAATGTTGCTGTTGTTGTTGCGCATCTGTGTATGTTATGTATTGTGCCTTGAGGTGATCGAATGGATTGCTGCTTCTATGTTGCTGTATGTTGGCTGAATGTTGCTGCTATTTTTGCACATCTGTGTATGTTATGTATTATGCTTTGTGGTGATTGAATGGATTGCTGCTTCTGTTGTATTGGCATTGTTGATTTTGTTGAAATGAGTTGTGTCCTTTGTTCAGTGAGAAACTTGCTGAAGACTGTAGTGCTTGATAGTTGTTCTTGAAGATGGACCGTGGTGATTGCTGTATTTGCAATAGAATGAGCACCAACAGTGCTAATACCACACATTCCAAATGCAGCAATAGCCTGATCCAGCTCAAGATGGCTTCTATCCTTATGGCATTACAGGATTCAGATATGACCTTTGATCCTTTGGTTCTGAGAAGAATGATAAGTGTAGCTTTGATTGTTTTTGTTCAGCTGCTGGTGTGGTGGCTGGTTTACTTGTTGAGGCTGTTACTGTGTGGTGGTTTCTTTTTCTGATTTGTCTTTGGCTTTCTTTGAAATTCTGCTGAGGCCAGATGTCTGCTTTGTGATGTTGGTGAGTGCTGTGGTGAGTAGTTGAGTTCCATTCTGATGTGCCAATATGCTCCAGTCCTTCTTTTCTGCAGAGAGCAGTGAGCCTGTGTTTCCTGATTGCAGTTTCTTTGTGAAAGTTTTCTCTGCTAATGTTGTGCTCTTGTTTTGCTGTAGTGATTGTGCTGCATTGGCTTTTCCCTATTTTTGTTCCTTGCAGCCAGCAGGAAGCCAATTGGTATGTCTTGGTGGTGCTGTTGTTGTTGTGCTCCTGCCTTGTTGCAGAGTTTGTGTTGAAATGATTTCTTCTTTCCTGCATTCAGCAAAAAACTAGTTATTGCATCTAGCAACAGATAGCAGCATGTTATGTAAAGCCATTGATTAAGCCCCCTCTGTTCCTCCATGAGCTTTTTGTAGATTTTAGACTTTGCTGTGATTGGGTAGTGTGCCAGCAGAATTAGAGAAAGAGTTAGTACAACATTGTTTATTCTTAAGCTCTTGTTGTTAATCATTTGTAAAGTGGGGAGAGAGTGTGTTTGTGGCTTAGTGTAAGACCACTGTTTCCTTTTCCTGCTTGCTATTTTGCTCCCTTCACTCTTAAGTAAGGGCATTGTAGTTTATCTTCATTAACTATTCTTTTGCCCTGTATATCTAACTGCCAGAAATCATAGCACTCAATTCTCTCAAATTCTAGTGCATAATTTGCAAGATGGTCAGCTAGTTTATTTCCTTATCTGTATATGTGTGTTACATTAAGTGTGAGGGCTTCTTTTAGTTTGCAATATCTCCTCTACTTGATCAATTATGCACCATGGTGGCTTCCAGATGCCATTGATGAAGTTGTTCAATAGCATTGAGTCTATTTGCAGCCATATGTGGGAGTAGCTTTGTGATCTGCAGAAACTTAATGCTTCCACAATAGCTGTTGCTTCTGCTATGGTGTTTGTTCCTTCTGGGATTGTTGTGCCAAGTGCATATATGATCTCCCCTGTTCCATTTCTTAAACAGTATCCTATTGAGTTCTTTCTTGGGTTCCCTTTTGATGCTCCATCAGTGTTGACTTTAATCGACCCTTCATTTGGAAATTCCTATATAACTTTGTTAAAAGTTAATCTTGGGGTGTAGTTTTCCATCACGTGCAAGCGATCTTGCTATTTTTGTGCGACATTGAGCCTTGGTTTTCTTGCTTGGACCAGTGCTTGTAGTGCTGTGGAGACTTGATAGATGACCATGTTAACTGTGACTGTTTCTCCATGTTTGCAGCAATTCCTTCTTTTCGATAGCTCCCATACAATGCAAGATAGAACTGCCTGCAACACAGGTTTGAGTCTGTTGGCTGTTTGTGTTGTCCAGCATTTGGTTATTGCGTGATGGAAGGATAGGCCTTCAAGTGCTATTCCTGCTCTTGGTAGAAAGTATTTTCATACTTGAGTTGCTGTGCTGGATGTAAAAAAGAGGCGCACTAAGGTTTCCTCCTTTGGCTGTGTGCAACACCAGCATTTGGATGGCATTTGGTATCCCAGTCTTTTCATGAAATCATCTAAAGGTAGTTTAGCCTTCTAGACTCTTCACATGAAGAAAGCAATCTTAAAAGGAAGACCTTTAACCCAGATCATCTTGTAGGCTCTTCTGGGTTCGTCTCTTCTTCTGAGGTATTCCCAGGCAGCTTTGACACTAAAATTTCCTTGAGTTTGTAGCATCCAGTATGGTGTGTCCATGATGTCTCCCCTGTTTGGGGGCTTTATTTCTTGCACTATGTGTGTTGCAATTTCCTGTGGCAAGGCTTCTGAGAGTTTATCTATATTCCAGGTTCCATCTTGCAGGACATCATTTACATTGTGTATTGAGTCATCAATTAGATAGTCTGCTGGTACTATGAAGTAGAGTGATCCCAGTCATGTCCAGTTGTCATACCAGAAGAGTGAGGATCCCATTTTTAAGTGCTAGTTGATTTGATATTCTATGTTCTCTCTACATTCCAGCATCTTCTTCCATGCTTGTGATCCCCTTTTCCATGGAACTAATACTGCACTGTGTTTTTTGCAGTACTTTTGACACATGTAAGCACTCCAAAGGCTAGGTTTGGTTATGAAATTCCACCACAGCTTACAGAAGAGAGCTTTGGACATTGCATGTAGTGATCTGAAGCCTGCCCCCCTCCTCACAGGGCATACATAGAGTGTTCCATGAGGACCAGTGTCTGTTGCTTCCTCCCACAGTCCTGCTCCAGAAAAATGAGCAAAGAGTTTGTGGAGATTGTTTATTACCTGTTTTGGAGGATTTACAGCTGATAGTAGATGTACTGGCATGCTTTGGAGTAAATGTTTAATCAATACTGCTCTGCCTCCTATTGAAAGTAATTTGCTTTTCCAAGATTGTAGTTTATCTTGTACTTTGGTGAAAATGTCATGATAATAGATTATCCTTTTTCAAGAATAGAAAATGGGACAGCCAAGATATGTGAATGGAAAATCCTGCCTTCCAATGCCAGTGACTCTTTCAACTTTTGCCATCACCTCAGTACTGGCAGAGTGGTGCATATATATGGCAGACTTGCTTTTGTTGATCAGCTGGCCAGATTCTGCTTCATATGCATGTAAAACTTCCATTATCCGTTGTAAGGAGGTGGCATCATAAGAGGAGAAAATGATTGTATCATCTGCATATGAAAGATGGTTGGTTTTTGGACTCCATTTGGGCAGCCCAAAGCCACAGAAGTAGAGGTTTGAATGCAGTGCATTTAATCCCCTTGAGAGAGCTTCAGCAGCCAGAATGAATAGAGTAGGTGATAAAGGGTCGCCTTGTTTATATCCTCTTGTTGATTTGAAAAAACCATATGATTGGCCATTGATGAGTACTGAGTACCAGTTATTACCAATGGTGTGAAAAATCAGACATATGAAAGCTTCACAGAATCCCATTTTCCTTAGCATTTATGTCAGAAAGAGCCAAGATAATTGATCAAAAGCCTTTGTCATGTCCAGTTCGATAACCACATTTGGTCCTGCTCTTGTTCTTAGGCCAATATCTGTGATGATTTCCTGTGCTAGAAGGACATTTTCTACTATTGTCCTACCTTTTACGAATCCTGTTGTTCTTGGGAGATGAGGGTGGGCAGTATTCCAACCATTCTTTCATGTATGACTCTTGAGAATATTTTATTGATGAAGTTGCTAAGGCTTATGGGCCTCATGTCAGAAAATGTTGCCACCTCTTTCTTCTTGGGAAGTAGTACTAAATTTGTATGTGTTACACATTTTGGTAGTTGTCGTCCTACAAAGAATGCTTTGACCATGTTGTGAATGTCTGTGCCAATGATTTCCCAGCAGGTGTGGTAGAAAGAGCCTTTGAATCCATCTGGTCCCCCTGCACTATCACCATTCAAGTAGAGAACAACATGTTTGACTTCTTCTATTGTAGGTGGCTTGATCAGTTCTGTGTTTTGTTCCCTATCTATGATGGGCTGGATGTTGTCCAGGATTCTGAAATCATATGGGATTGTGTTTTCTATGAATTAATCTTTGTCGAAATTGATGGCTTCTTCTACTATCTGTTCTTCTTCTTAAATCCAGGTACCAGCATTGTTTTGTATCCTTCTTAGTTGGAGTCTTTTTCTTCTGCCATTCACTTGAGCATGAAAAAATTTGGTGTTTCTGTCTCCATCCTTGAACCATGCCATTCCTGACTTTTGTTTCCAGAATTGCTCTTCTATTGCTAAGTGTCTGATCATCTGTGCCTGAACTCTTTGTAATCTTTCCCTATTCTGTTTAGTTGTCCTATCTTCAAATTGCTTTTCATGTACTAGAACCACTTCTTCCATGCTTGCTATATTTTGAAATATGTCCCCATATGTTGCTTTGCTCCAGAGTAACAGTGCTTTTTTCAACTTTTTGAGTTTGTAGTTGAAGATTATGAAGGGGTCCCCATTGAAATATGCTTGCCAATTCTCTCTTATGACTGCTTTGAAAGTATCATGCTCAGTCCAGAAGTTGAGGAACTTGAAAGGCTTCTTGATTGACCTTGCATCCATGTCACATTTTAACAGGAGAGGGCTATGATCTTAGCCAATCTTAGATAAGTGAGTGACCTCTAGCCTTGGGAAGGTTTGTTGGAATTCTTCATTGGCTAAGCATCTGTCTAATCTCTTAAAAATGCAGTCCTCATCTGCTCTGCCATTCCACCATGTATATATGCTGCCTTTGAACCCCAAGTCAGTTAAGCTACAGGTGTTGATGCAGTTTTTGAAATCATCTACCTCATTGAATGGCACTGGCAGTCCTCCAAAATTTTCTTCTTGATCACAGATCACATTGAAGTCTCCTCCTACCAGCCATGGAATTGTCATGCCTTGAGCCTGATCATACAGTGAATCCCACAATTCTATCCTCTCTGTCGAATTACACTTAGCATAAACCAGCGTGAATATGAGTTCTATCTATGTTTCAGTGTGGAGAAGCTTCAAAGTGAGTTGCTGTACCATGTCATAGGATTGTGATCTCATATACATTATCAATGAAAGCCCAGATTTTGTTAGAGACATTAGCCACTGCTTGAGTGAAGCCAATTCTTCTACTAGACCTTTCCATCCTTCTTGCTTGTTGCATTGGTTCTATGATGCCAATGAATTCAAAATGATGTTTCTGGTGTAATGTGATTAGCCTTTCAAAAGCTTGCCTTGTGTTGACTGATCTAATGTTCCAGATGATTGCATTCATGATTGATTGTTGGGGAGTGTTAAAGCTCTTCTTGTTTGAACCCCTGCTGCAGAGGTGTTGCTATTGTCTTTGCTTTGCTTCTTCCTCTCTTTGATTGCTAATTTCTCTTTGGCTATTTGAGTTGGTGAGAGGTCTCCTTGTTTGGCCATGGTGAGGAAGTTCTGAATAGTGGTTTCATCATCTAAGTCTTTGCCAGGATGCTCCTTGTGTTTTTCCTCATTTCTTGTTACTGCTGCAATGTTAGTGTTTTTTGGTCTAATGATTGCTTGTAGTTGTGCTACAATTGCTCCTTTCTTTGATGCTCATCCAGGGTCTAAGTTACCCTTTTGTGTTGAGTTTTCTTCTGGTTGAGGTTCAAGAAGGGCTTGGTCTTGACATATGTTTGTCAGTAGCTTTCCTTGG
Source organism: Nicotiana obtusifolia (assembly GCA_002018475.1). Taxonomy (NCBI): domain Eukaryota; kingdom Viridiplantae; phylum Streptophyta; class Magnoliopsida; order Solanales; family Solanaceae; genus Nicotiana; species Nicotiana obtusifolia. The sequence goes on along the minus strand of MCJB01052685.1, from coordinate 210,328 downwards.
ATGCTTTCTTGTTTGTTGTTGTTTTTTTTTTCATTGTGGCATTGTTGTTATCAGCTTCCTTTTCACTTTGAGCATCCTCCTCAGGTGCTCCCATTGTTCCCTCTTCTTCACTTTACATTTCTTCTGGTATTTCCCCTTCTTCTGAGTCTTCCTCCATTTGATCTGCCCATAGTGTCCCAGAGTTTCTTTTTGAATTTTCTTGCTGTTTTTCTGATTCTGTTTTTGCTGGCTTCTTGTCTGTTGTTTTGACTATTGTTTTCTCAACTAGAGTGACCTGTGATGGGGTCTCTTGTTGAGGGGTGATACTGGTGATCTTGTTGGTGTTGAAATTTTTCTGCACCCACTGGGAAGTGGATTCCTTTGTGATTGCTTTCCTTGTTTCTGTCTGGCATTGTGTTCCTTCACTTACTGCTTCTTCCATGTTGTCTGTAGTTGTTTGCTTATTGGCTTTGTTTTTCAGGATTGTGATTGCTGATAGGTGAGATATATCTGCTGCTGAGCATGAGGGCTCTTCTACTAAGTGTGATGCTGAGTTTGAGGTGTGAATGTTCTTCTAAACAGCTGCTTCCTTCATCCCTACCTGCTGGCTGTCTATATTATCATTGCTTATCTCCAAGTTCAGCATGTTAAATTTGTTGGATGTTTGAGTTTGCTGAGTAGCCTTGTCGAATGCTATCATTTCCTGTCCTGTTTTGAACTTAGCTTGCTTATGTGCCCAGTTGTCCTTGACTTCCTTCCATTGAGGGCCTGCATTGCCCACTACCTTGACACTTGACAGTATCATCAGAGGAGCCTTTTCCACCCCCTGCTGTTTACAGAATTCCACTGTGTTGGTTTTATCTTTCTTTTGCTCTGCTGATTGTGAAGCTAGTAGTCTTGGATGCAGCTTCCAGCATTCTAGCATGTCATGACCTTGGAGTTTCCATTGCTTACAGTACTTGGGAATAAATTCGTATTGGATTTTAACCCATCCGTTCTGACATATCTTGTTGCTTCATTTTCAATGTCCATGCGAACTTTTTTAGGTAAGTCAGCTAGTAAGTCCACGAGCACCTTGACTCTTGCACAGCTTGGACAGGTCTTATTGATTGTGACAGTGTCTAAGTGAAGAGGGTTCCCAACAGCAGAAGCTAGAGAGAACAGACACTCTTTGACATAGTATGTGGGAAGTAGGTTTGGGAATGATATCCAAGCCATCGCCTTTGATGTTTCTTCTTCTTTCTTAAACTTGGCATCATAAATCAAAGTCCTCATCTGGTATTCAAATCCGTCTTTTGCTTTCAAATAGTAGACTGCTTTGGAGGTGAAGTTAATAGAATCTTGCCAAAGTGTTAGTCGAATCAGTGCATGTCGATCTCTGAGAAGTCCGTTGTTGCAATCGCCTTTAATTCCACATTGTGCAGGAATTATTCTTCGGAGTTCTTGAATATCTGGCCAGCCATATGAGAACTTGCCGATTACAGCGATTTGGAGTCCCCCAATTAGGTTAATTCTGTCGACCTCAGCTTCTGTGAACTTGACGAATTGTCCTTGCAAGAAAGAAGCTTTTTTGAGAGGTATTGGTTCGATTGTGGTTGTCGATTTAGGGTTCATGGTATTCGAATTTAGGGTTGATGGTTTAAGGAGGTGACTGTAATCTAGGGGTTACGGGTTGCTGGGGTTTGTTGAGAGGGGTTAGGGAGTCGAAGACAAGGGGTTGCCAGCTGGTGTGTCGCTGGCTACCGTAGCCATCGCCATTAGTGATGAGTTTCGAGCTTGCTCTCTTTCTCTCTCTTATCGCCGGACCCTCTCTCTCTAGAATATTTGTTGGAGCTCAGTTGCCTCTAGAATATTTCCTTTCCATAAACTGTCGGCTATCGAGGCGATCTTCTCGACTCACAGACATGGCTATAACACTTTGACGGAGGCAATCTCAACCTCTGGGCTCATCTAACAAGGATGACAACTAGGTACCTCTCATAAGCCAATACCCATTAACTTCAACTTCCATAGCTTCCACCGAATGACAGACAAACGACTCCCAACTACCCTTTCGGGCATAGACACGTGAAACACCTAGTGTATGGAGAATAACGATGGGGGAAACATCATACTCATTGTTCGGCATATTTCCTTTAAGGTTCCATAAGGCCTAATGTGACTACACAACTTTACCTTTACTAGCAATTCACATAATATCTTCATGGAGAAAATCTTGAGAATAACTTGTTCACTTCCTTCAACTCCAAATCTCTATGTCGGACACCTAAACTAAACCCTTTGCGGCCTTCAACCATTATTCTAAGACGTGCTAGAATGAATATGACCATAAAGTTTCCAACACAAGATGATTGATCAAGGGATGATGCTTCCTCTTTACATATTTGAACCTTCAACCCCCATAGGTTTACTATAAATAGGAACAGCAATGTTACGAGCTTGAGTCGGAATTGTTCAAGAATCCATCATTGTACTGAGAATGGCATTTTAAGAGGTTATATTCGAAGAGACATGAGGTGAGGGTGGCCACCAATAGTCTGTTGTGGTTAATATTGTGATGAAATCATCGATTCAACAAATGAAGCATAGAGTTACTAGTACGCATTAGGAATGTGAGAACCATGTACATGATCCTAAGATGTATAACAACTGAGTCATTTTAGACATGTATACATGAGAGGCGTGATCAAGAAGATAAAACATTAGCAATTAGTTATTCTGGAAGATGATGAGTTACAAAAGTGATAGTAACAATTGTTTCACTTCATATGTGCCTTGTTTTGCAATTGCAAGGCTTAAAGAGCAATAGCCAAATACATGACACAAGTTTCCAACTTGAGTGCAGGGAAGATCAGTTTTAATTCAAAATGAGAAGATTCTTGCACCCTGAATAAGATAGAGATTTCAAAAATATATGAAATTGCATTATGCCCTCAACATTAACTGACACAAGGAATCTCTGCCATAGGCCCACGAGGTTTAAAAAAGAAGTTTAATAGTTGTAAGATGATTAACATTCTGACAGCTTAACCCTTCCCAATAGTTGATCCTATATGAGAGGACTAGAGATACGACAAACTTGTCTTTCATATCAATACGCTCATGATATGTGTTAGAATCTGAAACATCCACCTGAAGTGGGGAGGAAAAGGTCGTGATAAAGCTACCTAACTTTCAACCACCCACGAGTGAAGCCATGTAGCTAGGACATCTTAATATTGGGATGAAATCATGTCTTGGTTAGAGAGAATGAACATTTTCTATGAGCTAGACATGTTTCTTCCATAATAACTCTCAAGCTGCCATACCAGGCCACTTCATGGGTAAGTACAATACTAGGAACAAAGTGAGCTACTTACTGCTGAATGATCTAAGTGTACATGAAATTCATACTGAGATGGGCGAACAATAGACTATGGTGAATTTGTGAGAAATCCTAAATTTCTGAGAAACTTTATGCGGACGAGTGACCATTTCAATTGACATGTACCCATATGATAGGTGCTGAGATATGCTCTTATGTTACTAGACAACGCAAAGGGTTTATGATAATGCTCACAAAGGAGTAGAAGGGACTGTTCAAACCATATGAGTCATGTGCACAGGAGAAAGAGACTGGCTCAAGAAGGATCTCGGCACTAGGCCGCCTTACATTAGATTTGATACCACATAGGTAAATGTTATGATGGGGCGTGCATAGGCACAAGTGAGCAGATATTATACATTCGAATCAAAAAGGTTCTGTAAGAAATTCATCAGGTATAGTCCCTTGTTGAGAATTCAGTGAAGCAAGTGGGAAGTATTAGCCTAACATTATAACTCAATTCAAGGAAATACTTATAGAACTCAATTCCTCAAGAGGTTGTAAGTAAGATAATTTTGATAAAGAGGCTTCACGAATAATGCGTCTCGTTCAAAGAGTGGATACATGAAATGTTTTGTGATCCAGTGACTTATAAAGACCGTATTTATGCAGGCTATTCAATATGGATGTACATATACAACAAGGGAAAGTATGTGGTGTTCAAAATGATGTACTAAGGAGTGACTTAATTTACTTGGTAACTTTAGATTGACGGGGTAGTGCTTTAACTGATGCCCCCTGACTCTACATCTATAACATACATTGGTACCATAGTGAAATACCCCCGAATGATAACTCCTACACTTCACACAATGAGGATGAGGTCCACTAAACTGACTCGCCCCACTGTCATGATATTTACCCTTTTTGCATACATCATAAGCATCCCCCTTATCCTTCCTCTAGGCTTCCATGGTGAAAGTAACAATCTCTGTATCGGTTTGCTGTGTGGGCCTTTGGAATTTCCCAAACCAACCACCCCTAACATACTGCTGAGCATACCCACAACACGACGCCAAATGTTCATTCCTGCACATCGAGCAGACTGGGATGGGTGTAACCAACCTAGGACATTTTTTCTTCTTGTGCCCCTTTTTTCCACAACAATAACATATTTCAAGAGTCATCCAACATCTCCCCAAGTGACGCTTCTTACAAATCAAACAATTCAATTCATTAGTACCAATAACCCTCTTTCGTTTCTTAGATTCTCTTGCCACACAATCCGGTGGTGTGGTGACATTGGTAGGAACAAGGACACTTCCCTTAGTAATAAGTTCTTCCAATCCCCCCACAGATCAATGCATTCTCCCAACGAACTCTTGTGTAATCTTCCCCAGATTCAATGGCGGGGTCATTCCCTTCCCGCTACTTCGATCTCGTAGAATACTCATCTGGAAAATGAGGCATAACGAGGAAATTAGCTTCTTATCTTGAGCTCTATCGCACGATCTAGAGTATCAAAGAAGTGTGAAATTCCTAAATGTCCAAGTAGCCTCCTCATTATAGACGTGGTCGACAACATATCGATAAGAAGGATTCTACTAGACACGGCTGCGAGACATCCTAGAACACTTTAAAACCTGGCTATGATACCAAGTTTGTCACTCTCCGAAATCGGGAGCGCGACCGGCGCTCAACCGAGTGAACCTGACCAAGTAAGCCTGTTAGATTCCCCTCTACCCAAACGCATCCATGAATAAAGAGGAGATGCACTCCATTAATCAAACACTGAAAAGATTTCATTAACAACTCCCATTACATTTCCATTAGCAGCTTCATTCATAATTTCAAAAAATATTACAAGTTTATAGATGTAATGAAAAAAATGTTTGCTAGATACAACCATTTCTAGTTCAATTCCACACATCAAACACCACCCACTACTTGTCTACGGTGCCTCTAAGTTCAACAGAAGAGTAATATGGAAACCGGCAACAAGGCCTCTGCTAAACCTCAAAACATAAAGTACAACATCAAATGATATCAGGCCAGGAATAGAGTAGGGCTCACCAAAACCTGCTGAATAGGGAGTAGCTGCTAATGAGGACCAAAGTTGCCCTCTGATGAAACACCTACATCCATTGAAGATGCAGCGCCCCCGGTAAAAGGGACGTTAGTACATATGGAATAATACTAGTATGTAAAGCTAAATGTCCTCTTTCAAAATAGAATGCCCATATAAGAAAGGGAAAACCATATAAACAACAAGTCACAATCAACAATATCCAAAGGCTATATATATATATATATATATATATATATATATATATATATATATATATATATAAAATTTCTTTTGCTTGGGAGATCATTAGCACTGATATACCATCGTGTTTTTAGCAGGGAGTCCGATCATGCCCGATCGGCTAGGCCATCTCCCCACAAACAATGTGGTTTGACATGTGATGTAAAAAAAATGTGTTACCAAGAGTAGTACACCATGTGCGCAACATGGCTTCCGATCTCCACCCAATCAACTAGGCCGCCTTCCCATAAATGTCGTGTGGGTTGACTTTTCCAATTCAAAACTATTTTCAAATATCATCCCAATTAAGGGGAATAATCTCATCCCAAATAAGGGAAACAATCACAATCCACTCCTACACCGGCACGTGTAGTTTCCGTTATAGGCCTTATGACCCACCCTTCCTCGGTTTGCCAATGATACTCCCAAAAATATTTTTGATTTGCATACAAGGGAAACAAAAGCACAAATATATTTTATATTCACCTTATTACCTTTCACACTAAAAATATCTTCATTAGTACTTTTAACCACTTACAATATTATTATTTCATTGGCTCTCTTTGCCATACATATGATTCATCATTCATGGCACGGTGGCCGTATTTTATATTCCACACTTTCATTTCTTTACTCTCATGTATCACCATCATAAATATCAACGTATAAAATATTCCGAAATTCACAACTTTGAGTTCATTAGAAAATGCAGAATTTAAGTACAATAGATTTCTCTCCAAGAAATGGAGTAAAATGATTAGCAATTGATGTGCAAGTTAAAATCATAAACAAGTAACACCCCATCTATTCTTGAAATGCATTTCTCCAAAAGGGCAATACTCAATTTCCACTCACGTATATGTAAGAACGCAAAACATATTGAAAATACTCACAAAGCATAGTATTAGTTAAAACAGCCACGCATGGGCATGGCTTGAGTACATAAGCTTTTAGGCAATTCTATTTTGAAATAATTTTGGAATAGTTGAATCGAAGCTCATTTCATAATCTTTCTCGCATCATCTTTTTACATTAGCACCACTAGTCACGAGTATAACTTTCATTCTTGGCACGTTGGCCACATTTTATATCCCCAATTCACTTATTTCACTTCCAAACATTTTTATAGATTATCAATAGTTACAGCATTCAAAATCAAGGCCTTAAGTATATATATATATATATATATATATATATATATATATATATATATATATGGGAAATAAGAGTTTTAGGCGCATTGGGTATCCTTTCCAAGTCAAGCATAACGGACTTTAATTTGAAATATGATTTGAAGTTATAACGTCTTAACACGTAAACCGTACTTGAACACATTCCCGAAGGATAACATAATGTAATAGGAACTATCATAATACGTTTTGAATACATAGCTTTTAACACTTTGTTTACTACGAAACATCAAAGTCATTTTGAATAACTCGGAATATAGGAATAAGGAACTTGAGCCAACCATACTTGAAACTTACCGGAACATTATGGAATTCGATTCTAAGAGAGAAGTTTAGCCAACATACCTCGCTTTCAACTTTCCCTAAATTACTACAATATTCTGAAAATCCTAGTAATCCCAATCTATTTTGAGGCATAACAAAATTGCACATAAATTAGGAAGACATTCATGGTCTCAGCTCATTTGAGAATTTCATCAAACACTAGGTGTGCAAATTTGACAACAAAGTTTTTCTACAAGATTCTCTTCATTGCACAATCCAATCTTTACTTATTTGAGCTTAAAAATCTTCCCACCAACCTTATTGGTACATGCATGTATAAATAATACTCTTACACCCAAGAATCATACTCTCAATCAACCATCTTCTACCCAAATTCGAAATTTGAAAACTAGCGTATGGAACCCTAGATGAAGAAGTTGTGAGATTTCTTGTTGAATTTCAAGGCTTGAGGAAGATTGGATGCTTAGAATGTTAGGTTTCCTCCCTCTCTCTCTAAAATACTCTTACCTCTCTCTAAAATCATCAGATAATCGCCCAAAAATTCAACCCCAAAGGCTATTTAACAAAATGGGATCGGTTTATAAAAATCAGAAAATGGAACAAGAGACCTAGAAGTATCTGAAGTAGATGAGGAACAAGAAGTCATGATAGATGAGCCAATCCTAGAAAGAAGATATGAATCCATGACGTCCAAACCAGTTGGAACTAGCTACCCTCCGATCTCAACTCTACGGTCGCAAAGTGATCTGTGGTCCGCAAACTGGACCGCAAAATGGTCCTAAAAATTTGGGTTGACTGGTCAGGTCTGCGGCTGTTCTGCGGTCTGCAGACCACTTATGTGGCCACAAAACAAATTATGTGACCGCAGAATGGGTGCAAGCGCGGCGTGAAGAATTTCTGCAATCCTCAAACACGTAAGCCTACCTCAGCACCACGAACCCTTAAATTCCTTGGAGAAATTTTACGGGGCCTTATAATGACACGGACCATGCACGCAATTCATATAATATCATATGAAGCTATGAGAGTTCTACGAATGCAGAAATAAATTCTAGAACTCAAAATTATCTGGTCGTCACAGTATATGGTTCGAGGTGGTACTAGTATGGCGTGTCGGTCAAGTAGCTTGTTATCGATGAGATGAGGTTGTTGGACCTGGAATGATTACTATCAGACTTTATGTTTGGAAGAATAAATTAATTGTCACCTCAGAATTTGGCAATAGTTCTTATCGGGCGAGAGAGCTCCATGACTTGTTGATCTGATGGGTGGTTAAGATTTGATGCGTGTTTCATTCATCATTGGAGATGTATGATGTTTTGGAATAAGCTTCTATTTGTTATGAGGTTTGTTACTGGTACCAGGTTTATTAATGAGCTGATATTGCGGTCAGAAGGTATTGGTATGAGTACGTGAGTCATGTGGTATATCATGTGATTATATCTTAGAATATGGTTATGGCTTGATACAACTTTTTTAGACTTATATAATGTATAGATGCGAGAATCGAGTCTTACAATGAATTTCTGATATTGGAAATTGGATTCTAAGATTTGCGGACTAAGGTTGAAGGAAGAATCTTCAATTAGGTGGTGTTGACGGGCTTATATGGATGGGGGTGACGTTGGATCATCCATGGGCATGTGTATGGTAAGTTTATATAGTGATTTGATGGCTTTGCTATGACTCTTGACACGTTCAAGGACGAACATATGTCTAAGTGGGGGAGAATATAATGACCCGATTGGTCGTTTTGAGAATTTGCATTCGGTTTGGTAGTTTGAGGTCTTGAGTAGCTTCAAATGATGTATTATGACTTGCGCCGGTTTTGGTTTTTGAGTGGCTCGAGATTGATTTGGAAGAATGATTCACAATTTGGAAGCTTTAAGTTGCAAGAGTTGACCAAGTTTGACGTTGGTGAATTTTACCTCGGATCGGAGTTTATATGGTTCTTCTAGGTTCAGATGGTGATTTTAGACATGGGCATATGTCCGGATTTGCATTTGGATATTTCTAGAAGGTTTTAGCTCTAATTGGTGGAAGTTTAAAATTTGATGGTTTGGAAAGTTTATATGTTTGAATGGAAGTTTCCTTTGATGTTATGGGGTTCAGATTGTTGTTCGGGGAGTTGGAATAGGTTAGTTATGTCATTTGGAACTTGTGTGCAATATTTGAGTTGATTCCGAGTTGTTTAGACGTGTTCGACGTAAGTTTAGAATTTGGAAATTTGAAATAGTGCATTAAGCGTATTTGAGGTGCGATTTGTGGTTTTGATCTTATTTTGTGTGATTTGAGGCCTTGAGTAGGTCCGTGTTGTGTTTCGAGACATGTTGGCATGATTCGATGGGATATCAGGGGTCTCGAGTGTGTTTAGGATTGATTTCAGAAAATTTAGGAGTGTTTTAGCAGGTCTGGTTTTGGTGTTGCACATCTGTGGTTGTTTTTGCGTAGGTGCGGTGGTCGCAGAAGTGCTTGTTTTTTCTCACCTACGAATAAGGCTGGAGGTTGGGTATGTTCACATATGCGATGTCCAGGGCGCATTTGTGGAACTGGAGAATTGGTCATAGTGGCGTAGAAGCGAAAGCGTTAGCTGGAAAGAAGTTTGGCAGAAACGAAAGTTGGTCCGCAGGTGTGAGGGGTCGGGGCTTCAGTGGTACTCGCAGAAGCGATGCTGCATATGCGATTTGCATGCAAAAGTGCTGGACAGAATCTTATATTTCGAGGGTTTGATTTTTTCATCACAATTGAGATTAGGAGCTTGGCTTTGGGCGATTCTTGTGGCAATTTTCACAATTTGGATTGGAATAATTATTTTTGACTCAGATTTGATTATTTTACATGATTCCATCTTTGATTTAGGCATTTGACGATGAATCTAAAAGAGAAATTGGGGGATTGTTTTTTTTTCAAAACTTTTCTAAAGTGAATAATTGGATTTTGAACATCGATTCAGAGTCGGAATTGAGTGAAACTAGTATGGCTGGACTCGTACTTGAATAGGTTGTCGGAATTTGTGAGTTTTGTCGGATTTGGGGTGCAGGACTAGGTTGGTGTTTGGTTGACTTTGAGTATTTGATAAAGATTCGACCTTTATCATTTGGGTTTGTTTCCTATGGCATCAATTGATATTTTTGAGTTGCTTTTGGCTAGTTTTGAGCCGTTCAGAGGTCGACTCGTGCAGGATGGCGCTTCTAGAGTATCGATTTTGCTTGCTTAAAGTAAGTATCTTACCTAAACATAGTTGAGGCACTAGTTTTCCTGAGTTATTGGTGATATCAACGTGCTATGGGTGGCGAACATGTGTGGGGTTGATCCCATGTGCATGCACCAGGGTATTTTTCATGCTCGGGGCAGTGTTTGGGCTGTGATATGCTTTGCATTGATTGCTAAGCTTCATGTTGTGATGGTTCTTATATTTGTTACCCCGTTGTGAGCTATTTGAGCCATGTTTGAGGTTACACAGAGGGTAATCTTCTAATTGAACCTAATAATTACTTCTTTCGTGATGTATGTGCCGGATTTGAGCTATGATAGCACACTTTGCACATACGTACACCTTAGCATGTCACTTATACCAGTCTAATTTGATGTTCATTGATCATGTACATGTATTCTTATATATTTGGTTTCTGTGTGATATGGATTGGACTAGTAGCATGTGACCACAAAGTGAGGATTATGATATTGCATGTGGCCATGTAGGGCGGATTGTGACGTTGAGCCTGTGACCACGCTCGACGGATTGTGATATTGAGCCTGTGACCATGCCGGGCGAATTGTGATATTGAGCCCATGACCACGACTGGAAGATTGTGATATTGGCACGTGAGTTGTTCGTGCGGATCTTAGATATTATTATTGTCATGTGAGTTTTCCGTGCATCATGTGAGTTGTCCGTGCGGTTGATATTATTAGCGCGTGAGTTGTCCATGCAGCACGTGAGTTGTCTGTGCAGTGTGTGGATATGGATCCATCCCCATAGGGTCACCCTCTCATGTTCTGTCGTGATGGTTTACACATTGAGGAAAGCTGATTAGTGGTTTTGTTCAGTTATTGAAATTCTGATGTGGGACTCAGAGACGTATTGTGATTCCTATTTGGATCGGGTTGAGCGCTGCAACAGATTGATAAATGCTTATTGAATTTCTTCTCAACTTGCAATTTACTGGGATGTATACATGATTTTTGCTGCATCTCTTCTCTATTTGCTAGCTCCAGGTTTTATACATGCTTTTAGGCATATCTTCTTTATATGCCACCTTACTTGCTGTGATGAGACACGGTACATATCTTCCTTACATGTGAATCCGTCTGACTTGACTTATTTAATCACGCATATCTTCTCTACATGCAAGTTTGATTATTTAATGATATTGGAAGCATATCTTCTCTATATGCCAGATTGCTAACTGGAAAAGAGCATGTTACATTATCTATGGGCATCGGGGAGGCTTTATTTGAGATTTATGATTTGATAACATTTTTGCTGTGTACTTGAGAGATATATGAATTGAGCAGGTTATTAGCGAGCATCATTTATAATTCTTGCTTCTATTACCTCGCCGAGGTTAGTTATGACACTTGCTGACATGGCGTCGGTGTACTCATACTGCATTTTTGCACCTTGCGTGTAGATTTTGGGGCTGAGATGCCGTGGATGATGGGAGCCGGCATTGAAGATGTGCCTGCTTTCCGGATATAGCTACCATTTGTCCTAGGTAGTTTTAGTTTCGTATTCTGTTTATGTATAATCCAAACAGATGTTGTATTTATTTTTATACCAGCTTTGTAAATATAAATCTTAGTGGCTCATGACTTGTACTACCAATCTGTGGGTTATTGTATAGAAATTCAGTCATTTCACTTATTGATTCTTCTTATTCTCATTTTAGTTGTGTTGATTCTTGTTTGGATTACCTAGTGGGTTGGGTTAGGTACCATCACGACTAGGTGGATTTTGGGTCATGACAATAATGAATATTCACCCCCAAGTCCAGGAGGAACTTGTTGAGTTATAAAGATATCCGCGAAATGGATATCATATTGAGACAATATATGAGAATAATATTGAATATCTCATCATTACCAAGAATATCTCTGACAAAATAGGGTTATTGAGAAGTTCCCATATTTGTCTTGTGGCCTGTATTGGAGAAGAATTAGATCAATGAAGGCACATTTGTAATGACCTGATCTTTTAGTATATTTGAGCCTTGTTTCCCTTTTTCAAGCTTCCCGTATATGTATTTGAGGTTTTATAACTTTCGGGGTGGTTAGTTTCATTTTGGGAAGGTTTTGGGTTGAATTGGATCAATTGGTTCTTAGTTTGGAAGCTTAAGTTGGAAATGTTGATCGAGGCTTGACATTTGTCACAACAACCCTAGAACGATGTTTTGATAATTTCAATAGGTTAGTAAGGTGATTTTGGAGTTATGCGTATTCCCAGAATTGGATTCGGAGGTTCCTAGGTTGTATTGGCTCTTTATGCCGAAAGCTGACAATTTGAAGGTTTAGAAATTCCCTAACTTTGACCATAGGTTAACTTTACGGCTATCAAGTTCGGATTTTGGTGTTGGGACTTGGAATAGGTCCGTTTTGGACTTGTCTGTAAAGTTTGGTGTCATTCCAAGTTGGTTTGATATAAATCGGACGCTTGGTTGTGATTTTAGGGATTCTTAAATTACATTGTGAATTCAATGGGTTTTGATGTCCCATTCATGGTTCCGGACGTTCTTTTGATGTTTTGAGCTCATGAGCGAGTTTTTATGATGTCCTTAGACTTTTATGGATATTTGGTATGGAGCCTCGCGGGCTCGGGTGAGTTTCAGACGTGTTTCACACTACTTGGACTTGTTTTAGGTTGGTGTGCTGGTGCTGCAGTTATCGCAATCGCGAGCTCCAATTCACAATTGTGAAGGGGTAGGGGCTATGGGATGGTGCAAATGCGATTCCCTGATCGCATTTGTGAAGTTAGCACTGGTTGCAATCGCAATTGTGAAGCCCATGTCGCAATTGCGGCATCTCTGTGGGCTGACTGGGTTTGCCATCCCGGTTTTGCAAGGGGTCACATTTGCAAACCCCAGGTTGCATATTCGACATCCGCAACTGAACATAAGGTTGGAATTTTGGGACTTTAGTCTCATTTTATCACATTTTGGAGCCCTAAACTCGGTTGGAGGCGATTTTAGGAGGAGATTTCCATAAAAAGCTCTTGGGTAAGTGATCTTGACTCAATTTTGATTATATAACATGATTCTTTATTAGATATAACATCTAAATAATGAGATTGACAGAGAAATTTTGAGGAATTTTGCCTATGTTTTGAAAAATGAAAATTTGAGAGTCGAATTGGACTCGGATTTTAAAATCAAACACATATATGGATTCGCGGGGTTATGGGTAGTTGAGATCTACCCTCCGACTCGGGTTTTGACCGGATGAGTCCGGGGTTGACTTTTGTTGACTTTGGGGAATTGTGTAAATATCTTTACTTTATTAATCGAAATTGGGTTCTCTTGCATTATTTGATATTATTAAGTTGTTTTAGGATAGATTGGAGCCAAGCGAAGGTAAATTTTTAAGGAAAAGCGTTTTCAGAGTATTGAATTAGCCTAATTAAGGTATTATCTTGCCTAACTTTGTGTGGGGGAACTTTCCCTCATGATTTGATCTAGTTGCATTATTTGTACTATGTGAAAAGACGTGTACGCGAGGTGACGAGTGTGTACACGGGCTTATGTGTGGTAATTGACCGAATAAGACCCTTAGGCTATTAATATGCCTTGAATTGAAGTTTGTTGTTATATGAAAAACATTTAATTGTTGATTAATTTTCCGTACTCTTGTGTTGTTGTTGTTGTAATTCTTGTGTAAATTGTGATTGATACGTGGGCTATGGATTGTGTGGCATTGGTATTGTTGTTTGGCAATGTTGTGGAATTAGTGCACGTGGTGTGCGGTTGATTGTTATGTTGTGACTGTGATGCACATGCGTCGACATAAGGGTGGTGTGTATATTGATGCGCATGAGGCGAGATAAGGGGGATTATGCGCGTGTTGCAAGTAAGGAGAAATACTTCATTGTGATGCACACACGGCGAGATAAAGGGGCTTATGCACGTGATGCTATTTAGGGAAATTATTTTAAAATGTGAAGCTCACGCGATGTCAAAATGGGGATTTGTGATTATGATTTGTGGCACTTTGGAGTTATTCTTGATGTTACTCTTGTGTTAGAACGACTTGATGAATTGAGCATATTACTGTTTTCCCTTAAATGATTTCACTTTGTGTTTTACATGCTTTGGTCAATTCTGCCGTGTTTTCACTTGCATGTTCTTAGTTGCTATTTAATTGGTTATACATCTCGTTGTTTGTTTTATATTGATATTCAGCACAAGTTATTGCCTAGTGCGTGTCTTGCCTTGAACCTCGTGATACTTACCGAATACCGATTGTGGTGTACTCATACTATACTTCTGCAAATTTTTTGAAGATCCAGGTACCTCAGTGTGAGCTGGTCGTTTGTGAGCTGATTTTTTTAGAGTTGCTGTGGAGACTTCAATGTATACCTGTATGTCCACTCGTAGTCCTCAGAATCGCCTTCTATTGTTCTTTTGCTATTGTTTATTTTATTTCCAAATAGTGTTGTATTTTGAGATTTCTAGAGTACTCATAATACAACTTATGACTCGGTACTACCGGTGTTAGGTTGTATGATTGTTGATCGTTATGGCTATGTTATGGCATATTCTAATTTATATTTAACAATTAACTACTTAAATACTATTGTTACCATCATGTGTTAGGCTTACCTAGTCTAAGAGACTAGGTGCCATCACGATCCTTAAGGTGGGATTTTAGGTCGTGACAAGTTGGTATCAGAGCTCTAGGTTCATTGGTTCTACGAGTCATAAGCAAGTTTAGTAGACTCTTGCGCATTGGTACGGATACCTCAGTACTTATCTTGAAGAGGTTGTAGAACTATTAGGAAATTCCACTTCTTTCATTCCTCATCGCACTAATTTATTGATTTCGGCATTTGAACCTTTGTCTTTCCATTCTCTCATAGATGGTGAGGATATGAGCTTTTATTACTGATGATGCTACCCCCAGTACTGGTGTTACTAGAGGCCAGGTTAGAGGTCGAAGCAAAGGCGGAGCACGTGCTGCAGCGAGGGGCCGTGCTAGGGCTGCGACGGAGGAGCCACCATTAGCTTCGATTGGGGAGCAGGCACCCGAGGCGCCTTTTGTTACCCCTGGACTTCAGGAGATCCTGGCACATTTCCTGAGCATGTTTTGTACACTGGCTCAAGCAGGATTGATCCTAGTTGCACTAACTACTTCTCTAGCCGGGGGAGGAGTTCACACTCCTACCGCCCGTACTCCAGAGCAGCGGGCCCTTATTGACTAGGCTCTGGGTGTTATGCCGGTGCAATACGTGATTGTGGTACAGCCTGACGTCAGGCTAGTGTCGTTAGAGGAGGAGTAGAAGAGTTTAGAGAGGTTCAAGAAATATTCTCCTCCTACTTTTAGTGTTGCAGCTTTTGAGGATGCAGAGGGTTTTCTCGAGTAGTGCCACTGTATGCTGCATACTATGGGCATAGTGGAGTTGAGTGGGGTCGACCTTTCCACTTTCTAGCTGATAGGGCCGGTATATTAATGGTGGCAGGCTTATGAGGAGATTAGGGTAGTTGGCGCAATGCCACTCACTTGGGCTCAATTAACTGATTTATTTTTGAGGGACTTAGTTCCACGGACTCTCCGGGATGCATTGTGCACCGAGTTCGAGCAATTGTGCCAAGGGACTATGACTGTGTCCGAGTATGCTATGAGATTTGCTGGTTTATCTTGTCATGCACTTGGTTTGGTCTATACTATTCGAGAGAGAGAGAGAAAGTCCGCATCTTTATTGGGGGACTTGATTATGGCCTCAAATTTGGGATGGCATGGGAGTTGGAGACTGATACTCCATTTCAGCAAGTTATGGAGATTTCTAGGAGGTTGAAGTGTATCCGCGGCCATGAGAGAGAGAGAGGATAGGGAGGCCTCGAGGAATTGTTTTATTAAGTGGTTCCTGGTTTTCAATTACAGCTCGTCATGGTAGAGGTTATATCAGCCGACCAGTTCCATCTGCCTTTTAGGTTACTCGCAGTGCTCCAGTTATTGAGGAACCTCAGAGTACTCATTTTGGTCAGTCATTTCCCAATGCATCTCCTGCACGTGGTTCCAATAGCGGTTGTTCTAGCTGTTCCTATCAGACTCAGTACTAGCAGCAACGCCCGCGGAGGGCTTGGTTCGAGTGTGGTGATACCAGGCACATGGTGAGAGATTGCCCTAGACTTCGGAGGGGTGGACCACCACTGGGTACTCAGGCTATAGTTGCTGCTTCCATTAATATTCCACCTTCACAGCCAGCTAGAGGTGAATGACCGGTGGGTAAAGGACGTCCTAGAAGGGGGGCAAGCTCGCTGTTATGCCTTCATTAGTAGGACAGAGGCTGTTGCTTCAAATACTGTCATCACAGGTATTATTCCGGTCTGTCATAGAGATGCATCATTTTTATTTGATCTGTGTTCCACTTATTCTTATGTGTCATCCTATTTTGCTTCATATTTCGATATATCTAATAATTCTTTGATTACCCCTATTTGTGTGTCTACGTCTGTTGGAGATTCTGTTATGGTAGACTGTATCTATTGTCCGTGTTTAGTCACTATCGAGAGTGATAATACTATGGTTGGCTACTCAATATGGTGGATTTTGATATGATTCTAGGCATTGATTGGTTGTCACCCTACCACACTATTCTTGATTGTCATGCTAAGACTGTGAAGTAGGCTATGCCGGGGTTGCTGAGGTTGGAGTGGAAGGGTTCATTGGGTCAAGTTGATAGTAGGGTGGTGTCTTTCCTGAAGGCACAACGGATGGTTGAGAAGGGGTGCTCGGCATACTTAGCCTTTGTAAGGGATGTCAGTGCTTATACTCCTATCGTCGAGCTATTTTTAGTAGTAATAGACTTTCTAGATGTGTTTTCAGCAAACCTACAAAACATCCCATCGGATAAAGATATTAATTTTAGTATTGACTTGGTGCCGTGCACTTATCCTATCTCTATTCCACCATATCATATGGCAACAGTGGAGTTGAAGGAATTAAAGGAACAACTTCAGGATTTTCTAGATAAGGCTTTCATTAGATCGGGTGTCTCGCCGTGGGGTGCTGCAGTTTTATTTGTGAAGAAGAAAGACGGCTCTATGAGGATATTGACTATAGGCAACTGAATAAGGTTACCGTTAAGAATAAGTATGCACTACCACATATTGATTATTTGTTCGATCCGTTTCAGGGTGCTAAGCTATTCTCAAGGATTTACTTGAGATAGGGGTAACATAAGTCGAAGACCCGGGCTTCAGATATTCTGAACGGCTTTTAGGATTATCAATGGCAGCTACAAGTTATTGGTGATGTATTTCGGGTTGACAAATGCCCCATCCACCTTTGTGAACCTGACGAACAGCATTTTCCAGCCATATCTTGATTCCTTCATCATCGTGATCATTGTTGATATATTGGTGTATTATCGCAGCTAGGAGGATCAGGAGCAACACTTGAGGGTCATGCTCCAGACTTTGAGGGAGAAGAAACTATATGATAAATTCTCCAAGTGTGAGTTTTGGCTTAATTTGGTGGCATTCTTAGGCCACGTGGTGTCTAGTGAGGGGATTAAGGTGGATCCGAGGAAGATTGAGGCCGTTCAGAGTTGGCCCAGACATTCTATCGCTATTGAGATTCGGAGTTTTGTAGGCTTGGCTGGGTATTATCGCCATTTCGTGGAGGGATTTTCATGCATCGTAACTCTTTTTACTAGATTGACTCAAAAGGGTGCCCCCTTCAAGTGGTCTGATGAGTGTAAGGAGAGCTTTCAGTAGCTCAAGACTGCCTTGATTACAATTCCAGTTTTGGTTTTGCCTTCAGCATCAGGTTCTTATACAGTCTATTATGATGCTTCGTGGATTGGCATTGGGTGTGTTTGATACAGGAGGGTAGATTGTTTGCTTATGTTTTGTGCCAGTTAAAGCTTCATGAAAAGAACTACCTAGTGCACGATTTGGAGTTGGCAGCCATTGTTCATGCCCGTAAGATTTGGAGGCTCTATCTTTACGACGTGTCTTGTGAGGTGTTCACAGATCATTTGAGTCTAACTCTTATTCAAGCAAAAGGATTTGAACTTGCGGCAATGAAGGTGGTTAGAGCTACCAAAGGACTATGATATCACCACTCTTTATCATCTTGGGAAGGCCAATGTGGTGGCCGATGCTCTGAGTAGGAAGGCTGAGAGCATGGGAGTTTTGCTTTTCCTAGTTGGGAAGATACTGTTAGCTTTGGATGTTCAGGATTTTGCCAACAGGTTCGTGAGGTTGATGTTTCAGAGCATAGCTGGGTTCTTGCTTGCATGGTTTCGCGTCTTCTTTGTTTGAGTGCATCAAGGTGCATAAGTATGATGATCCCTACTTTCTTATCCTTAAGGACTTGGTGCAGCACAGTGATGCCAATGAGGTGAATATTGGTGATGATGTGGTATTGAGACTTCAGAGCTATGGATTTTATAGGTGATATCCACAGACCTTGAGGAGATTCAACGCTGTGTAGGTCATTGTGGATAGACTGAATAAGTTTGCACAGTTCATTCCAGTCATGACTACCTACTCTTTAGAGTAGCTGCCACCGATTTATCTTCGTGAAATTATTTGTCTTCATGGTGTGCCGGTGTCTTTTATCTCAGGAACAGGAATGCAGTTCACATCTCATTTTTGGAGATCTGTACAGTGTGAGTTTGGCACATAGGTCGAGCTGAGTATGGTATTTTATCCCTAGATGGTCGGATAGTCGAGCGCACTATTCAAATTTTGGAGGACATGTTGGTGCTCGTGTTATTGACTTCGAGGGTTCATGGGATAAGATTCTACCGCTAACAGAATTTTCCTACAATAACAACTATCAGTCCAGCATCCAAATGACTCTTTACGAGGCCTTATATGGAAGGCGATGTCATTCTCCGGTTGGTTGGTTTGAGCCTGGGGAGGCTAGGCTGTTTGGCACTGATTTGATTCGTGATGCCCTGGAAAAGGTGATGTTGATTCACGATTAGCTTCATACAACGCAGTCCAACTGATGTGGCATTCATGGTGGTGAGAGGGTTTTACTTAGAGTTTCACCAATTAAGGATGTGATGAGGTTCAGGAAGGAGGGCAAGTTGAGCCCTTGGTATATTGGTCCTTTTGAGGCTCTTGAGAGAGCGGGTGAGGTGGCCTACAGACTTGCATTGCCACCCAGCTTATCGGGAGTTCACCCGGTGTTCCATGTTTTCACGCTCCGGAAGTACTATGGTGATCTGTCACATGTAGTAGATTTTAGCTTAGTGCAATTGGACAAGGACTTGACTTACATTGAGGAGCTGATGGCTATCTTGGATAGGCAGGTCTGGAAGTTGAGGTCGAAGAACATTTCATCGGTAAGGGTTCAGTGAAGAGGTCAACCGGTTTAGGAGGCGACAACAGAGACTGAGCATGATATGCGGAGCCATTATCCTCATCTTTTTGGCACTTAAGGTATGTTTCTATACTTATTCTAGGAGAAACGTTTGTTTAAGAGGGGGAGAATGTAAAGACCCAATTGATCATTTTTTATGCATTTGAGCCCCATTTCCCCTTTTGAAGCTTCCTGTATGTGTATTTGAGGTTTTATGACTTGCGGTGATGGTTAGTTTTACTTCGGGAAGGTTTTGGTTGAATTGGATCAATTGTTTCTTAGTTTGGAAGCTTAAGTTGGAAATGTTAACCGAGGTTTGAATTTTGTGAAAACGACCCCGGAACGGTATTTTGATGGTTCCAGTAGGTTCGTCAGGTGATTTTGGACTTAGTCGTATGTCTGGAATTGAAGTTGATTGTTTAGAAACTTCCTAAGTTTGATCATAGGTTGACATTATCGCTATCGGGTTTGGATTTTGGTGCTAAGACTTGAAATAGGTCCGTTTTGTCATTTGGGACTTGTCTGCAAAGTTTGGTCTCATTCCGAGTTAGTTTGATATAAATCGAACGCCTAGTTGTGACTTTAGCAGTTCTTGAGTTTCATTGTGAATTCTATGGCTTTTGGTGTCTGATTCGTGGTTTCGGATGTTATTTTTGTGTTTTGAGCTCGCGAGCGAGTTCGTATGATGTCTTTAGACTTGTGTAGATGTTTGGTGTAGAGCCCTGGGGGCTCAGGTGAGTTTCAGATTGGTTTGGGCTTGTTTCAGGTTGGTTTTTTCCGATGCTGTAGTTATCGCAATTGTGAGCACCAATTCACAATTATGAAGGGGGAAGGGGTGTTAGGTCACCTTAATCGCCTTTGCGAAGTTAGCACTGGACTTGGGCAGCTCGCATTTGCGACCACATGGTCACTTTTGCGAATAGGCTGCAATCCCAATTGCGAAGCCCATGTCGCAATTGTGAAATCTCTGTAGGCTGACAGGGTTAACTTTTCCTATCCCTGTGTCGCCTTTTGCAAACCCCAAGTCACATTTGTGACATTGCAGCTAAACATATGGTTGGGATTTTGAAACCTAGTCTCATTTTATCATATTTTGGAGCCCTAGAGTCGGTAGGAGGTGATTTTAGGAGAAGATTTTCATACAAAGCTATTGGGTAAGTTATATTGACCCAATTTGATTATATAACATGATTATTTATGAGATATAACATATAAATCATGAGATTGAAAGATAAATTTGGGGGAAGTTTTGCTATGTTTTGAAAAATAAAAATTCAAGATTTGAGAGTCGAATTGGACTCGGATTTGAAAACCAAATACATGTATGGACTCGTTAGGTTATGGGTAGTTGAGATCTACCCTCTGACTCGGGTTTTGACCGGGCGAGCCCGGGATTGACTTTTCAAAAATTGTGCAAAGATCTTAACTTTATTAATAGTAATTGGTTTCTCTTGCATTGTTTGATATTATTAAGTCATTTTTTTGCTATATTTGAGCTACGCCGAGCTAAAATTTAAAGGAAAAGCGTTAGAATATTGAATTGGCCTAATAGATGTAAGTATCTTTCCTAACATTGTGAGGGAAACTTTTCCTTAGGATTTGTTCTAATTGCATTATTTGTACTATGTGAAAAGACATGTACATGAGGTGACGAGTGTGTACACGGGCTTATGTGTGGTAATTGACCGGATTAGACCCTTAGGCCATTAGTATGCCTTCTGTTGTAATTATGGTATACATTGTTGGTGAGCCGCGGGCTATGGATCGTGTGGCATTAGTATTGTTGCGATAATGTGGCATTTGTCCACGTGGTGTGCGGTTGATTGTTGTGTTGTGACTGAGATGTGCATGTAGCGACATAAGGTTGGTGTGTAGATTGATACACATATAAGGGGAATTATGTGCGTGTCGCAAATAAGGGGAAATACTTCATTATGATGCACACACGACGAGATAAGGGGGCTTATGCGCGTGAAGCTATTTAGGGAAAATGTTATTAAATCTAAAGCTCACGCGATGTTATAAGGGGGATTTGTGATTGTGATTTGTGGTACTTCGGGGTGATTATTGATGTTACTCTTGTGTGGAACGAATTGATGAATTGAGCATATCATTGTTTTCTCTTAAATGATTTGACTTTGTGTTTTACATGCTTTGTTTAATTCTGTCGTGTTTTCACTTGACTGTTCTTTATTGCTATTTAATTGGTTATGCTTCTCGTTGTTCGTTTTACATTGATATTTTGCACAGGTTATTGTCTAGTGGGTGTCTTGACTTGAACCTCGTCACTAATCCACTGAGGTTAATCTTGATACTTACTAGGTACCGATTGTGGTGTACTCATACTACGGTTCTATACATTTTGTGCAGATCCAGGTACTGCATAGGGAGCTAGTTGTTAGGGAACTGATTTTTTCAGAGTTGTTGTGGAGACTTCAAGGTATACCCGCATGTCTGCTTGCTGGCCTCAGAATCAACTTCTATTGTTCTTTTGCTACTATTTATTTTATTCCCAAACAGTGTTGTACTTTGACATTTCTAGTGTACTCGCATTAGAGCTTATGACTCAGTACTACCGATTTTCAGATATGTGACTGTTGATCATCATGGCAAATGCTATGGCATATTCCAGTTTATGTTAACAATTAAGTTGTTTAATTCTATTATTATTATCATGTGTTAGGCTTACCTAGTCTTAGAGTTTAGGTGCCATCAAGATCCGTAAGGTGGGATTTTGGGTCGTGACAACATTCTATCATAAACAAAAAGGTTACTGATTCTAATACTTTTATCGTTTGGCATGATCGATTGGGACATCCTGGACCAATTATGATGAGATGAATTATAGAAAAATCAAATGGGCATCCATTAAGGAAAATAAAGATTCTTTTAAATAATGAATTTTCTTGCACTTCTTGTTATCAAGGCAAGTTAATTATTAGATCATTACCAACAAAGGTTGGGATTGAGCCTCATGCGCTTTTGTAACGTATGCAAGGGGATATTTGTGGACCTATTCACCCACCTAGTGGGTTGTTTAGATATTTTATGGTCTTAATAGATGCATATTCTAGTGAGTTACCGCTCCGTTTTCCCCATTTATGCTTTATTATGCTTCGTTATCCGTGTTTTATGCAATCACGTTGAATGGTTTGCGTTCGGAGTAGATTTGGTAAGAAGTGAGACACTCAGTCTCTTTCAAGAAGGTTTAAGTTGTAAAAGTCAACCGGATGTTGACTTATGAGTTAGAGGGCTCGGATGTGAATTCCGAAGATTCGGTTAGTTTCGGGAGATGATTCATGACTTAGGAGTGTGATCGGAATTGGTTTTGGAGGTCCGGTGTAAAATTAGGCTTGAATTGGTGGAGTTAGTATTTTGGCGATTTCCGGTTGTTAGGCGAGAATTTGATCCGAGGGTCGGAATGGAATTCTGAGAGTTGCTATAGCTTCATATGGTGATTTCGGACTTAGGTGTATGTCCGGAGTTGAAATTGGAAGTCCGTAGGACAATTCAACTCATTTTGGCGAATGTTGGAAAATAGATGATTTTTGGAAAAGTTTGACCGAAGAGTTGACTTTTTGATATTGGGGTCGGAATCCAGTTCTGAAAATCTTCATAGGTCCGTTATGTCATTTATGACTTGTGTGCAAAATTTGAGGTCAATCGGACTCGATTTGATAGGTTTCGGCATAGAATGTAGAAGTTGAAATTTGTTAGTTTCATTAGGCTTGAATTGGGGTATGATTCATGTATTTATCATAGTTTGATGTGATTTAAGGCCTCGACTAAGTCCATAATATGTTTTAGGACTTGTTGGTATAACCGAACGGGGTCCCGAATGGCTCGGGTGAGTTTTGGGTGGTTAAACGGACTATTTCATCATTGGAAAGGAAAAATCTGCATAAATGTCAAAAATGCTACGTGATGCTGTCCAAAATGTGGACAGCATGTTGATTATGCTACGCGAGAATGCTATAGCAAAGTGCAACAGATTACAATGTCAGAAATGCTACGTGTAGCTGTCCAAAATGTGGACAACATGTTGATTATGCTACGCGAAAATGCTATAGCATTTTCAACACCTGAAAGTTTTATTTGTTCCGATTTTTGACCCCTTTATAAATAGAAATTAGTGCCCATTTGCCATGCAAAACCCATTTTCGTTATCCACAAAGAGAAACACCTCCAAACACCATAAAATCACAATAAATCAACCCCAAAACTATATCCAAAAGAGATTTTCTTGAACAAATTCTTAAAGAAGGGGGTTTTGACCATCTTGAACATAATTGGAGCTAGGGAACTCGGATTGAAGCGAAATCTTGAAGGATTTTTGGAAGATTTTCGAGAGAAACATTGGGGTAAGTGTTCTTAACTCAATCTTGGTCAAATTACCCAAACCTATTGCCATTCTAGTACGTAATTGGTGATTTAAGTTGGAGAAAATTGTGGAAAACCCTTGAGTTAGATTTTATGACTTGGAGGTCGAACTGATGTCGGAATTCGATAAATCTTGTATGGTTGAACTCGTGGGAAGATAAGGAACCCGTTGAGGTGAAAAAATCACTGAATTTCGAGAAGTGGGCCCGGGGCTCGGGCTTTGCTAATTTTGGGATTTCTTAGTATTTATTGATTGTTTTCACGTGGGCTTTGTTCCCTCAATATATTGTGACGTAATTGTTCTGAATTTGGATAGATTCGACGCATGTGGAGGCCGATTCGAAGGGCAAAGGCATCGTGGGCTAGGAATTCAGCCGGTTCGAGGTGAGTAGTGATTATAAATGATGTCCTGAGGGTTCGAAACCCCGGATTTGCACATCGTAGTGCTATATTGAAGTGAGCCACACGCTCGATGATGAGCGTGGGGTCGTTTATTACTGGGACTGTGTCTTGGTCTGTCCCGATTGATGATTTTTACTACATATTTGATTGAAACCTATTTGATATCATCATGATTTGGGCTAATTGCCATATTTGGGCTTCATGCCAATTGTTGAACCCTCCGGGGATTTTTATCACTATTTCCTCACTATTTGTACTTACTACTTGAACTCAGTCATGCTGTTTCCACTGTTGTACAACTTAGCCACTTTTACTTAGTTTTGAGATTTACACAATATTTAAAATGATGTTTTGGGGCTGAGAACTACTGTTTTACTATGCCCGAGAGGCTTGTGATGATTTTCTGACTTAGTGCGGCCGAGGGCCAGATGTAAGGTTTTACTGAGTGATATAAGGCCAAGGGCCTGAGATACTGTATATACGCCACGAGGTGGCTTGATTGATTTGAGGCCGAGGGCCTAGATGTATGCCACGAAGTGGCTTGATATAGCGCTTGGGCCGTAAGGGGCCCCTCCCGGAGTCTGTACACCCCCCAGTGAGTGCAGGGTACCCAGAGATATTATAGTTGGTAACAATGACAATTGTAGGTTACAGTTTGTAACAATGACAACTGGTAACCGGAGATATTACAGTTGGTAACAATGACAACTGGTAACCAGAGTTGGGGAGATTTTACTGTTTTAAATGATACTGAGCCCAGGGATGTTACAGTTGGTAATAATGGCAACTGGTAACCAGGGCTGGGAAGATTTTTAAATGATTTCTTACTGATTTACTGTTTTCAAATAATGATTTACTGCTTCATTATGCATTGCCTTGTGTTTTACGTATTTCCTTACTTTCAGTCATTATTTATATGTACTACTCACGGAGTTGGAAGTAATCACATTACTCCCTGCACCATGTGTGCAGATTCAGGCGTTATTGATTTTGCTCCGAGGCATTGACTACGATTGTTAGAGCAGTGACTCAGAGACTACGAGGTAGCTGTTGGCGTCCGCAGCCCCGTATCTCTTTATTTTGTTATTTCCACTTTCTTCAAACAATTGTGCCAGAGATGTTGTAATAGTAATCTTGTTATTAGGATTTCATTAGTTGCTCATGACTTTGTGACACCCCGGTTTCGGGCTGTTGTTGGGATGGTTCACTATGTTTTTTTTCACAAATGACTGCTATTAAACTGTGTTGTGTTGTTCTCTTGTTAAATTTATTGCTTAAAATGAGTGATGGTTCGAATTGGCTGGCCTTGTCTTCACGAGAGGCGCCATCACAATCGGGTTTGGAATTCGGGTCATGACAGGGAGAGAATATGGTGAAACCAAATGAAAAGTTTTGTGGAAAAATCCATCACATTTTTATCTTGATCCACGTGCCTCTATTAGTGAAAAATATGTGCAAAAGATTATTCATTTTCAGAAAATACCAAATTAAATGCCAAATGCATTTACGAATCTGAAAAGGATAACAAAATCACATATCCATGTAGAGAATTTTCTATTCCATATTGATATCCCTGTTGGACAATCTTCTAGTGTCGTAGCTAATGAGTCAAAAGCATGCCTAAAGCATGGCAGACCATTGAGTTCTAAGGATCGAAATCCTAGAAAAAGAAAAGAAATTATAAAGATGACACTACGAAAGAGTCTCGTAAAGAAATCCATGATTTAACCGATCGTGAGATTCATGAGGAAATCACTGAGCTTGAGACTCAAGAAAGTAAGGAACTGTCAATAAATACAATCGATATTGAGACACGTTTGGATTCACTGGACATAGTGGTGGATTATGTCCTTGCATATAATGTTGCATCTAGCATTGTGCAAGATACCAAGGATCTTTAACCTCAATCTATTGGAGAATGTCGACAAAGACGTGATTGGACAAAATGTCAAGAAGCAATCCAATCAGAGTTGGATTGACTTGCGAAATGCGAAGTTTTTGTGCCAGTAGTCCAAACACCTAATAATGTGAAGCCTGTTGGCTATAAATGGGTCTTTGTACGTAAGAGGAATGATAAAAATGAGGTACAAAGATATAAGGCACGCCTTGTTGCACAAGGATTTTCTCAAAAGCCTGGTGTCGATTATGAAGAGACATATTCACCTGTTATGAATGCAATAACATTTCATTATTTCATCAGTTTTGCTGTCCATGGAAAGCTTGACATGCATTCAATGGATGTTGTTACAACCTATATTTATGGCTCACTTGATAATGAGATATACATGAAATTTCTCGAAGGATCTAAAATGCTTGATGCACATAATTGAAAGTCTTGGAAAATGTTTTCAATCAAATTGCAAAGATCTTTGTATGATCTAAAGCAATCAGGATGAAATTGGTATAACTGCCTTAGTAAGTATTCATTAAAGGAAGGTTATTATAAATGATATCATTTGTCCATGTGTTTTTATAAATAAAATAACGTTAGAGTTTGTTGTACTTGTCGTACATGTTGACGACATAAACTTTATTGGAACTCCTACAGAACTCCAAAAGGCAATTGATCATTTAAAGAAGGAATTCAAAATGAAAGATCTTGGAAATACAAAATTACGTCTCAATTTGCAAATTGAACATTTGTCAAACAAGATTTTTGTTTATCAATCTGCCTACACAGAAAAGGTATTGAAGCGGTTTTACATGGATGGAGCACATCCATTAAGTACTCTGATGGTTATTCGATCACTTGATGTGAATAAGGATCCGTTCCGACCTTAAGAAAAGAATGAAGAGCTTCTTGGTCCTGAAGTACCATATTTTAGTGCAACTAGTGCACTAATGTATCTTGCTAATACTACAAGGCCCAACATAACCTTTGCGGTTAATATCTTATCAAGATATGGCTATGGTCTTACAAGGAGACATTGAAATGGAATCAAACACATATTGCGGTATCTAAAGGGACTACCGATATGGGCTTATTTTATGGCAACGATTGCAGTCCTGATCTTATTGATTATCCCGATGATGGGGGTATTAATTATCTGACCCACACAAGGCTTGATATCAGACATGCTATGTGTTTACATGTGGAGGCATTACCATATCTTGGTGATCGACTAAACAATCAATCCTAGCTACTTCATCTAATCATGCTAAGATAATTGCTATTCATGAAGTAAGTCGAGAATGTGTGTGGTTGAGGTCTATAATATATCTTATTGGAGAAAAATGTGGTTTGAAGTGTGAAAAAAGATTGGTTGAGGTCTAAAATACATCTTATTGGAGAAAAGTGTGGTTTGAAGTGGGACAAAGGCCCACAATATTGTATGAAGACAATACACATGCACAACCCAATTGAAGAGAGGATTCATAAAGAAGATAGGACAAAACATATTTTACCAAAGTTATTTTTCACACATGACATTCAAAATAGTGGTGATATCAATGTGCAACAGATTCGTTCAAATGATAATATCGCTGACTTGTTAACCAAATCTGTACTGACGTCAACCTTTAAGAAGCTAGTGTACAAGATTGGAATGCGAAGGCTCAAATATGTGAATTGATGCTCTTACCATATGGAGTTAATACACATTGTACTTTTTTTCCCTTGCAATGTTTTGTCCTACTGAGTTTTTCTTGCAAAGTTTTTAACGAGTCAACAATAAGGTGTATTATTAAACATGTGTACTCTTTTTCGTTCACTAGAATTTATTCTAACTGGATTTTATTTTAGTTAAGATTTTAACGAGACACACTATATGTTAAATAGACATTCAAGGCGGAGTGTTATAAATAATATTTATTTAAGGTGAATATATATCTTTTAGAGAGATTTTAGAGTTTGTTGCTTTGGGGCTAAGTCACTTTTCCCCTATAAATAGAGGGGTTCTATTCCATTGTAATTCATCCCAAAATCAATAAGATTTTTCTCTCTTTTCTCTGCAATCTTTTATTGTTTTATCTCAAAAATAAAATATTACAATAACAAAAATACTCTTTTCCACGGCTCTTCCTCAAAAGTCTTTAATGAATTCAAGGGTAAAATTAAACATAGATGTTTATCTCAATTTATAGTATACATCAAATACATATTTTATATTATATATATATATATATATATATATATATATATTTTTTTTTTTGTTATAATGAACCAAATATCTCCCAATAAAAATATTTTTACTAAATAATCTCGTCACTAAATATATTTGCATTATAATCCCATTATTATAATCTTGGAATAATTTGTCTCCAACCAAACAAATGTTACTTTGGTAATGTAATAAGGTACTTAACTGATAACTCTTTACTTTTTCTTTTGGATCAGTCTGTGTCAACACAAGATTTACTAGCTTAAGTAATCTGATTTTGTGTCATAAAAAGCCCCAATAGTTATGGATTAGAAGTTGATATTACTCTTTATCTCTGGCACTCTGAGTGGACTAGTGAACCGCAGCTAGATCTATGGGTGATGAGTTGTCTTTTATTGCTTGGACGTTTATCCAAATCTAGCTCATGCTCTATGTACTTTGTAAAGAAGATATTTTAGATTTAATTTTTCCATTGACACTTTCCATGTACTTGTTAAACGCATAACGTACAAATATGACGTAGTCAATTGACCTTGCCGTAGTGTACAAATAGTTCAGACATTACATAAGATCAGTACAATTATGATAAGCTAGTAGATTACGTATGCCACCAAAGAGAATCAACACTTGTATTAGCGAAAACTGAACTCGCCATGTGGATCAATTAAATAGTGACATATGTCAACAACGTTTTGAAGGAAGTGAAGAATAACATGTAAATTATATTCAGAACTAAGCACGTTAGTACCATGACTATTAGTTTCGAAACTGATCATGATAAATAGCATCAGTTCTGGTACAAAGAATTACTCATAATTACGAAGGTTAAGAGAATCAAATAATCCCTGATTACATGAGATTTCACCATAATTGCGCTATCAGTTTTGAATCAATTATGTACGTACGATAAATGCAATAAATAATTGTAACAGGCAGATGTATGGGGTAAAATTGGTTTATAATAGATGGTTGAATGGTAACATTATACGTGGAACCAAAGGTAAGAAAAAAGGCAAGTCAGGCAACAATCAATACAGACACAACGAATGTAATCGACATCGGGTAAATCCCGGAGGTAGCATAGTTAACGGGAAGAGACTAGGGGTTTGCCATACGATAGCATTCAATGAGGGAATATTCTCGAATATTAAATGAGCAACCGTTGCAGAGAATATTTGTATTCATGGCATGCCGTTACATATTCATCAATGACTCTTTTATTATCATTTAAGAAGAGTTTGATATTAGGATCTTGTCTCTCTAGGTAAAGCTATAAATAGCAGGCTCAACAACCATAACTTTATTTGCTTTTTATCATTGCTTTCACTTTTGTCCTTGGAGGCATTGCGCTTGGAGCCAGGCTTGTCATCTTATTCAATTTCAATTGCTAAATCTCATTTATAATCTTTTCTTTTTATCATTTTTGAATCAAATTTGTTCGCTTGTCTATAAACCACGTAACAAATTTAGCTGTACCATTTTACAGGTAAGGAGTTTGGTGCCCACAGTGGGGCTTAGGCAGTTGACTAATTGCTTTGGTCCTTATTTTTATTACTAATTTGTTTTGATTCTTTCCTTCGCAAAAAAAGATATGGCAGCTAATGATGTCAACATCATGCACAACATAGAGGGGAACGAAGAATTGTCCCAACATGATGATTCAGTCAGCGACTCCCATAACGAAGGTTATGACAAAGCTCCGATTCATGAAGTATGGTACCCTCAGTATGTGCGGGAACCAACTTCGGATGATGCGGAGGAGGAACATGTCGTAGGAAGTGTAAAAATCTTAAGAGAACAGCAAAAAAGCAATCATGAAACTCCCCTCAAGGCAGGATCGGGTGATGACGGAGTTGAAACAAGCTTTCTCAAGCACCTCCTAACGAAAGGGGCCCGGTTGCTCCTAGTTCTCCTGCAAACCAAACAACTCAGAGGGTAGACAAAAACACCCCAAGAGGTGAGGATGGTTTTGACGAAGCCGGAGGGACTAGTAGAAGATTTGGAAACAACAACGGGAATGATCCCTTCAAAGTCAAGCTCATGAGGTTTATGAGGGAAATGAACAAACGAATGGATCAAAATGCAAAGGAGTTTCGCACTCGGATGGATCAGATTCCGGGTGCACCACCAATATTAGAAGGCCCAGATTAAAAAAAAATACACACAATTGCTGTTTAAACTGAGCACAATGCCATACTTAATTTCGAAGAGATTCAATATGCCGGAAATACCAAAATACGATGGGGCTTCGGATCCGCAAGAGCACATCACAACCTACATAACGGCTGTAAAAGGGAACAATTTGGCTCAACATGAGATCGAATCGGTCTTACTGGAGATTTTTGGTGAATCGCTTACAAAGGGGGCTCTGACATGGTATTCTCTCTTACCCGAACATTCAATCGACTCATTTTAGATGCTTGCAGATTCATTCATTAAGGCCCATGCCGGGGCAAGGAAGGTCCAAGTCAGAAAGGCGGACATATTCAATGTTGCGTAAGGTAAGTGAGAACTGCTGCAATAATTTATGATCCTATTCCAGAAAGAGAGGATAATGCTACCGGCTGTACCAGATGAGTGGGCAGCAAATGCATTCACAAAGGATTTGAATCCATAGAGCTCCAACGCCTTGATAACTGTGGATTTTAACAACTTATTAGTACCTTCTGTCTTTAATTTTAGTCCGAAGGTGTTGATTTTTGTTCCTAAAACTAACAAATTAATGTGAATTGCAGATATATTGGAGGATATGAGCTAAACAAAAAAAACTAACTCAAAAAGGAGTATTCCATCTCAAAAAGGAAAGAAAGAAATAGAGGCCAAAGTGTGGTCCGCAGACCAAAGTGCGGTGCAGAGAAATACACATGCGGCTGCAGAAGCACTCCTGAAACCTCAGAGGAGTTTCTAATAAGCGTGGTCTGCACACCTGATTGTGCGACTGCAAAAGTTGGTCACACTGATAAGATTAGAAAAGTTCGGTGAAGGTGCAAAATGACCAAGTGTGAAGCCTCGCCAAAATGTGGTCCGTAGTTGAAAAGTGCGGCCGCAGAAGCTGAAGTGTAACCGTAGATGGAACTGTGCTGCTGCATAATTACTCACAATTGAAAAAGAGAAGAATAGTGTGGAACACATATGGAATTGTGCGGCCGCAAAACCTTTCGATGGGTAACTTTTAATCAGTGAATTTCAGGGCACTATAAATAGATGGGAAACACTCTTTTAGGGGCAAGTTTTGTACTGTAAGCAACTGTAGCGGTTATATTTTGCTCTTTTGGCAAAGTAGTGACAATTATTGAAGCCTCGCCAAAATGTGGTCCGCAGCTGAAAAGTGCAGCCGCAGAAGCTGAAGTGCTGCCGCAGATGGAATTGTGCAGCTGCATAATTACTCACAATTGAAAAATAGAAGAATAGTGTGGAATAGTAAATGGAATTGTGCGGCCGCAGAACCTTTCGAAGGGTATTTTTTTATCAGCGAATTTCAGGGCACTATAAATAGACGGGAAACACTCTTTTAGGGAAAAGTTTTGTACTGTAAGCAGCTGTAGCGGGTTATATTTTGCTCTTTTGGCAAAGTAGTGACAATTATTAGAGAAAACCCTTTAGTTTTATCATTTAATTATCATTTATGGCTTTAATTTCTTCTTCTACTTTATTTTCTTTGCTTTCTAGCATGAGTAGCTTGATTTTATATGGGGTTGTGACCAAATCCTAGTATGTAAACCTTATGGGTGATTAATTTTAGTGCTTGTTTATGATTGGTATTTATTATTTAACCTAGTTTATGCATTATTTCTAGAATTAATGGTTGCAAATATTGATTCATGCCTATTTGACTTAGTTCTTACTTGACAAAGAGGGACTTATTCTATGAAAGCTTGGGTAATAAGGAATTGAGCTAGTAAATGTTTTGACTAGTTTAAATAAAGAGTTTGAACAAGAGATAGGGAAAACCCGACTTTGACTCATATCAATTGTTTGGATTGCTACCCAATTGGACTTGAGAAAGCCAATTTGGGCATAACCACTCTATAACTGAGAGGAAGGTTTTTATTAGTTTAATTAAAGGGTTTGAACAAGAGATAGGGGAAACCCGACTTGGACTCATATCAATTGTTTGGATTGCTACCCAATTGGATTTCAGAAAGCCAATTTGGGCATAACCACTCATAACCAAGAAGAATTGAGTGGGTACTTGAGAATTGAGAGTTATAATACTCCCCGATCAACAAAATAAGTATTAATGTTGTTTACCCATTAGGTTTATACCTAGGCGAAGGTTACCCCAAGGCTTTTTCCCAGTTGATTAAAAACACCAAAAGCAATTATTCTCTTTAATTTAATTTTAATTAGTTTAAATCTCTTAGTGTTAACTTGGAAACAATAACCCTTTGTTTGGAAGTGAATTTAGTTGTTTCACGTGCTCCTTTCAAGTATCTACTGTAACACCCTTCACAAACACCCTGAGGAATTCGACCACGACTCTAGTTGGGTATTATAATTGCAACGACCATTCCACTCACCAATGAGTGCGGATTGGACGTGGATCAATTTTTTTAGCGCCGTTGCTGGGGAGTTTTTGCAGTGTTAGCTATATATTTGAGTGTGTTCTTGAAATATCTTCTTATCCTTCCATGTTACTAATTTGTTGAAGAAATTGTACGTACAAAATGGCGAACAATAATATTTGAAATATGCCATTGGGTGAGTTGGACGGCGAGAAGGAACAACTAGATGATGTGCCTCAAGTGAAACAACTGAAACGTTGAGGCCGTGGTCGACAAGACAACGTGCCCCACCTCCCCCACCTCCACCGCAATAACCATAAGCGGCACAATACCGGATTTTTTCCAATGAAGGTTATGCAAGTCCAATAGTCCCCCATCGTGTAAGAGCGGGAAGCTTTCAAATTACCAATGTGACGCTCACTTTGCTAGAGCAACGAGGCTTTTTCACCGGTGCGTTAAATCAAAATGCTTACAAACATTTAAAGGGCTTTGTGGATACGTGTTGGGGGAGCAAGCAAACAAATGTTTCGAAATATGCTTTGAGGCAAAGCTTTTTCCCTTCTCTTTAACGCACCGGTAAAGCTTTAGATTTGTTTGAACGGTTGCCTAATCATTCTATTCATACTTGGGATGAATTGAAGGCAAAGATTATTGCTAAGTTTTTCTCTCCCGGAAAAATGACTACTCTTAGGCATGAGATATTGGCTTTCAAGAAAGATCCCAATGAACCCTTGCATGATATTTGGGAGCGGTATTGAACAATGGTGAAGGAGTACCCAAACAATGATATGGCCGACAACATGATCCAACAAACATTCTTCCGTGGTATCAGTACTAAAAATCAATGTGTGGTCAATTAATTGGCTGATGGAAACTTTATGACAACACCTTATTCAGAGGCATGTGAGATTCTTGATGAGATGGAGGAAACATCTAATCACGAGCCTATGTTCCACAAGGTGATCCCAACATGACCCACCTCCATAACGAGTTGCAAGACCATGGGCAAGCCATTCCCGAATTGACAAAAACTATGACTCAAATCGCCAAATCCCAACTTAATCATGTTCAAGATCCTAAGCAAGTTCATGCTATGGAGGGGGTAAATGCGTTGGTCAAAAAGAAGAGGACCAAGGGTTCACAATTTCAACCCAAGTGGAGAGTTATGCACAAGAAGAGGGTAGTTTTGATCAAAATAATTCTTATCATGAGCAAGAAGAAGATGTTCAATACGTGAACAATTACCAAGAGCAAAGGAACAATTTTCAAGGCTCCAATCAACAATAATGGCGACAACAAAATAACCCAGGCAATTTTGGTTCTAACAATAAAGGGAATTAGAACCACAACAACAACTAATGAAATTGGAGTGGAAACAACCAAGAAAATTTGGGAGGCAACAACCAAGGTGGTTGGGAAAATAATAACAATCAAGGAAATCACCCCAAATGTACCAAAAACCAAGCAACCCACCTCATCCTTCCCACAGTTCAAGTTCTTTGAACAATGAGATGGGCCATATTGAGAATATGCTTAAGCAAATGATTGAGAAGAATGCCAATTGGGATGCCCAACTTACCTCACATAACACATCAATCTGTAACCTTGAAGTTCAAATGGGGAAAATCTCCCAAGCTCTTAATACTCGTCCTAAGTGTGGTGAGAATCAATTCAAGAAGTTCATTCAAATGATGAAAATTCCCTCTATTAATGTGCCATTGGTAGAAGTTGTGGAACAAATGCCCGGTTATGCCAAGTTTATGAAAGATTTTGTGACCAAGAAGAGGTCAATGAAATTTGAAACTATCAAAGGCACTCATCAAGTGAGTGCAATTGTTCATTCCATGGCTCCTAAGTGGGATGATCCCGGTGCTTGCACGATTCATTGTACAATTGGGAGTGTCGATTTTGTTAAAGCTCTTTGTGATCTTGGGGAGAGTATCAATTTGATGCCCTATTTAGTGTTTAAAACTCTGGGAATTGGGAAACCAAGACAACATCTATGAGGTTGCAAATGGGAAATTGTACCATGAAGAGGCCACTTGGAGTGATTGAGGATGTTTTGGTCCGGGTTGACAAGTTCATTCTACCAGCGGGCATTGTTATTCTAGATTGTGAAATTGATTATGAAGTGCCTATTGTTCTTAGAAGACCTTTTCTTGCTATGGGTAAGGCTAGGTTGGTGATGAAAAGGTGGTATTCCATGTATGTAAGTCAGTGCGGCAACCAAATAGCAACGATGTTTGTTCTTTTGTGTATTTGGTGACCGATGTTATTGTTGATAATACAATTGCTACAATCAATTTCAATGATATATTGGAAGCCATTTTGATAAAAAATGATGATGATGAGATGGATGGTTTCATGGAATGTGTGAACTCTTTTCAAGGAATGGGATCGTACAACTATGCACCCCGGAAATTGTTTTTGGATTTGAGAATAGGAAGACTCCTCCAACAAAGCCTTCTATTGAAGAGCCACCTACTTTGGAGTTGAAGCCATTGCCTTCATACCTTCATTATGAATTACTTGGCCTTTGTTCTACTTACTGGTTATTCGTTCCTCTTGTTTGACTAACGTGCGGGTTGATTCCATATTGTCGGTATTGCAAAAGAGGAAGAAGGATATTGGGTGGACTTTGGCAGATATTCAGGGTATAAGCCCCCCGCATTTTACATGCATAAGATCAAGTTGGAGGATGACGCTAAACCATCCAATAAACATCAAAGAAGACTTAATGAGGCTATGAAGGATGTGGTCAAGAAGGAGATTATCAAGTGGTTGGATGCCAAAGTTCTCTATCCCATCTCCTATAGTTCATGGACCTCTGCGGTTCAATGTGTCCCAAACAAGGGGGCATGACAGTTGTTACTAATGATAAGAATGAGTTGATTCCCACAAGAACGGTGACCGCTTGGAGAGTTTGTATGGATTATCGTAAGCTTAACAAAATCACAAGGAAGGATCATTTCCACCTTCTTTTTATGGACCAAATGCTCGATAGATTAGCCGGTCGTGCTTTCTATTGTTTTCTTGATGGGTTCTTGGGCTACAACCAAATTTTTATTGCTTTGGATGATCAAGACAAAACAACCTTTTACATGTTCTTATGGTACTTTTTCTTTCAAGAGGATGTCTTTTGGTTTGTGTAATGAACCGACGACTTTTCAACGGTGTGTGATGGCTATTTTCATGGACATGGTGGATGACTACCTTGAATACTTTATGGATGGCTTCTCGGTGGTCGGGGATTCTTTTGATAATTGTCTTACAAATTTAGACAAAGTGTTGGCTAGATGTAAAGAGACCAATTTAGTAATCAATTGGGGGATGTTTCATTTCATGGTTGAGAAAGGCATTGTCCTTGGCCATAAGATCTAAAAGAATGGAATTGAAATTAACAAGGCGAAGATTGGGGTGATTTCTAAGCTTCCACCCCCAACTTCGGTGAAGGGTGTGCGGAGTTTCTTAGGCCATGCAGGTTTCTACCAACGTTTATCAAAGATTTCTCTAAAGTGGTGAACCCATTGCGTAAGCCCCTTGAGAAGGATGCCAAGTTTCATTTCAGTGATGACTGTATGAGGGCTTTTTCACAATTGAAGCTCATGTTTACAACCACTCCTATCATTACCTCTCCAAATCGGAGCTTGACATTTGAACTCATGTGTGATGCAAGTGATGTAGTGGTTGGGATGTTTTGGAGCAACGTATCAAAAAAGTTTTTCATATTGTTTACAATGCTAGTAAGATCATGAATAGTACCCACATCAATTATACCATTACAAACAAAGAGTTACTTGCTATTGTGTTAGCAATTGAGAAGTTTCACCCGTACTTGATGGGTGCCAATGTTATTTTCCACACGGATCATGCGGCGCATCGCTTTCTGATGAGCAAAAAGGAATCTAAAGCTTGATAGATGAGATGGGTGATCTTGTTGCAATAATTTGATATTGACATTCAAGACAAGAAAGGTTGTGAAAACCAAGTGGTCGACCACTTGTCTCGCTTGGAGGAGGAGGGAGGCCAAATGATGGCCTTGAAATCAATGACGCTTTCCCCGTTGAGCAACTTTTGGCACTATCAATGAAAGAGGTACTGTGGTTTGCGGACTTGACAAATTTTCTTGTGAGTGGTATCATTGTGGATGAGTTCTCTTGAAACCAATGAAAGAAGCTCAAAAGATATTGACAAGATTATTATTGGGATGAACCATACCTTCTCCGAATTTGTATGGATGGGGTGATTAGAGGTGTGTACCGGAAGAAGAGTAAGGTGATGTTGTTGGAGCTTGTAATTCTTCGCCATATGGTGGTCATCATGGTGGAGCAAGAACGGCGGCCAAAGTTCTATGTTGTTTTTCTATTGGCCAAATCTTTACAAAGATGTAAATGACTTAGTGAAAAGATGTGATGAATTTTCAACTGGCCGATGGAATTTAAAAGAAAAATGAGATGCCTCTCACAACCATCTTAGAGATTGATATTTTGATGTTTGGAGCATTGTCTTTATGGGCCCTTTTGTGAGTTCTTTGGAAACACTTACACCTTGGTCTCGGTGGATTATGGGTCCAAATGGGTTGAGGTCGTCGCTTTACCCAACAATGAGGCGATAGTGGCTTCCTTCAAGAAGAATATTGTTACAAGATTTGGTACTCCACATGCAACCATAAGCGATGGGGGTCACGCTTTAGCCACAAGGCTTTTGACACTTTACTTAGAAAGTATCTTGTTACTCACAAGGTCACGACTCCCTATCATCCACAAGCTAGTGTTAAGTGGAAGTCTCCAACTGGGAGATAAAGAGTAACTTGTCTAAAATGGTGAATGCAAATCGGACGGATTGGTCCAAGAAGCTTGATGATGCGTTGTGAGCTTATAAGACGGCTTACAAAACAACTATCAAAATATCTCCACACCAGCTAGTGTTTAGGAAAGCTTTTCATCTTCCTGTGGAATTAGAGCATAAGGTAATGTGGGCCTTGAAGAAATTGAATCTTGATTGGAATGTAGCTGCTAACCTGCATGTTGCATACTTGAATCAATTGGATTAGTTCCGGTACCATGCATATGAAATGTCGTCCTTGTAAAAATAAAAAATGAAATATCTTCATGAACAGTACATTTGGAACAAAAAGTTCAAGCCTGAAATCTTGTATTGTTGTTTAACTCAAGGTTGAGGATGTTTCCCAAGAAGCTCAAGTCCAAGTGAAGTTGTCCGTTTGAAATTATTGATGTAACACCCTTCGGAGCATTGGATTTGAAGAACAAGAACCATGAAATATTCCGAGTCAATGATCGCCGGGTTAAGCACTACTTGGGAAAAGTTGAACAGAGCCACATGGTGGCTGTCATTTACTTCACTTGAGAATGCTAGGGCATCGCGTCATGTCGCGACGTTAAATAAGGCGCTTCTTGGGAGGCAACCCAAGTTCTTTTTCTTTTTCTTTTCATAGTTAGATTTTCTTTGTTGTTTTTAACTTGATTTGAAGTGTGCTACATGATTGGGTGTTAGATGAAAGAATGGTAGCCAAGGTTGTGTAAGTGAAGCAGAAAATGCGGACCGCACTTTTCAATTGTCTGGCCGCACAAAAAATGATGCCCCTAAAGAAGACCTTGTGCGGTCGAAGATTTCATCTCTGGACCGCACTTCCTAGTACTAAATAAGATGTCAAATGACAGGGTCTTTGAACTTTTTCCCTATTAGAGCGGGGAAATTGTGCGACCACAAGGAGAATTGTGCGGACCGCACATGCGTAGCAGATAGTGGAAGGCCAGGTAGAAGAGTGCGGACATCACTTGAAATTGGCGGCCGCGCTCGACTATTTTCCCTCTCAAAGTTGAGAAAGAACTGTTGCTTTGAGAGCCTTCTTGAGGATCTAGCACTGTCAAACACGCACACCCATTTGCACTCACAAGATCTTTACACATTTATATCATCTGGTATGCTTCATTTCATGTTGCTTTTGTTTCACTTTAATTTTAGAATTTATTTTTCCTTTTTAGCTTCTTTTTAGGCCATCTGTTATTATATTCCATCTATGTATCCATGTGGGGTACTTTTGTAATGGGTAACTATTAAAACATGCTACAATGGGTTGGTTTAACTGATTACTATATGTACACCATGTTTCCAAGTCATTTGAACAAGAAATTGCAAAACCTAGTTAAAACTTACACCTGCCCGTTTGTTTTTGAAATGTGACGTTGCACTTGTATTT
This sequence comes from Nicotiana obtusifolia, assembly GCA_002018475.1. NCBI lineage: Eukaryota > Viridiplantae > Streptophyta > Magnoliopsida > Solanales > Solanaceae > Nicotiana > Nicotiana obtusifolia. The sequence continues at coordinate 171,124 of MCJB01052685.1, read as the reverse complement.
GTGCAGTCCCTACTTTGCTAACTAGGGTGACTGGTAAAAGGATGGTTTTTTTGCGGCCGTTCTTTAATAGTGAAGACCATAGAATTTCTGGAAAGGTCGCATGTTAGTCCGACTGTCTGTCTAAGGCTTGCCCTCTGAGACCCTGTTGTGCATACCGCACATTAAATTTTGTGGATCGCAGATGAATTCTGCGGCTGCACAATGACCTCACACTGTCCATAAGAGAGTCTGTATTTGAGGCCCTTGCACATCTGTGCATAAGTGTGGCCACACTTGAAATTGTGCGGTCTGCACTTCCACTTTGCAGGGCTCACTTGAAAATGTTCGGACCACACTTTGCCATTTCTACAGCATGTCTATTTCACTGTAACCCCACTGCTCCTATGATGTTCTCACTTACTTACATCAGTCTTAACTGTGTTGAAATATGATTTGCAACTGACAGTTCTCTTTATGTTGATATAAACAATGGTACGATCACGAGGACGAGGTGAATCTTCCAAGGGAAGAGGAGAATCTTCAAAGGGTCAAGGTAGAGCTGCCTAGCCCCAAAGTGTGCGAAAGACTATTTCAAAGAAAGTAACGACAGGCAGAGGGAGATGTAGCGACCTCTCTAAGTCTAGCTCCTATGCCCTGTTGGGGAAGCCTTTGAGGGAAAATTAGTATATCTATTCCGGAGGAGCACATTGAGGAGCAGTCCAGGCCACAGGGGCAATCTGAGCCTCTGGATGTCTTTCTACATGCCATAGCACTTCCCATGTTTAGGAATATGCCAGCCAAGTGTTTTAGGCAACTATTGTAGGGTCTGGTTATGATGACACTCCTGATGATAGGGAAGCAGGTACACAGGCTGGTTTAGCACGAATAAAGAAGGAGGCTTGGGAGGACAGATTTGTGAGTCATCAGGCATTCTCCGACTTTTGGATGTAGTGGTCGTTGAGATAATTGACTAATAAGTGGAAATTTCTATTGAACGATCTCGACAAGTATAATTCCGCATTTCTGGAGCAGTTTACCAAAAGCTATTTATGGAGAAGCTGGAGGATGTCAAGGAACACCTTGTTTGAGAGTTTTATGCAAACACTGCAAATATTCGCAAGGGAACAAAGGTTACCAAAGTGCCCAACTTAATGGTGAAATTTGATCAGCACACACTGAAGGAATATTTGGGATTTGAGGGTTTGGAGCTGAGGGAGTACTTAGAGAAGATGGCTTTGAAAGAAGAGGCCAGGCCTTGGCTTACAGAGATTTTAGCACCAGGACCCACTCCTCCGTGGATTGCAGCTGGGTTACCTATTCTCTGGAGCACATTGAGTTTCGAGGCCGAGGGGTTGCAGACATTTATTTACAGCAGGCTTGATCCATGCCAGAATGAGAACAATTTACCTATTTCTCGTGTATTTTTGGTGGCATCTATTATTGCCGGGGACCCGATCAATGTGGGTGCCCTTAGGTTGGTCATATTTATTTGGTTTCATAAAAGAGTAACATTTCTTACCCCTGTCCTAGCACCATTACTAAGTATCTGACAGATGCTAAGGTAGAGCAAGGTAGAGCCCAGAAAATTTAAGACAAAGGTAAAGCTGACATGGCCGTTTGAGTGGTACAAGTTGCAGGATCAGAGGAAGCCGAAGAAGTGTGCTCAGCTTTCTATTACTGCTGGCCAGTCTGGTGAGCCGGTAGTGGTAGTTTGTTATACACCTGATATTCCATCCACATCAACTAAGCCTTCTACCAGTGCAACCGCTACTATGCTTGAGTCACCATCCTAAGATCCCTCTACAGTTCCTTCCACAGTTCCTAGGGTAGTCCCTATTCAAGTTCCGAGACTGGTGCCCATGCCTACTGGCCCACTTTCTGCTCTGCGATTCTCCCAGACATTGGTGTGTCTCAACAACTGGATGCAAGTAGCAACTTCAAAGTTTTTTGAGATCTCCAGTGCTATTGCAGGCTAGTCATCTACATAGGCACCGCGGGATCCCACTGACATTGATGAGAAGCTAAGCAAGATCTTGGACAACCAGAAGGTGATTATGGACACATTGGTACAACGTGGTGCTGTGACTGAGGGGTTGACCAAGAAGGTGAAGAAGATACAGAAGTCTCACGCCAGCAAGAAATTAGTGGACAAGCTTCGTACTAAGCTGACCCAGCTAGCTATAGTTGGAGATTTTCCTTTTGACATGCGAATTGACCCAACACAGCCTCACCTAGATCCATCTACACATGATGCTCCCGCTGGCCAATCTGATGAGCCATGACATACCATCGACACTACTAACACAGTGCGTACGATGTTCACTTCTCCAGCCAGTCCCGGATTTGATGATGATATTCAGGTGGCCGAGCCAATAGGGACTAATACTGTTGGGGACACTGAAATGACCAAGGACACTTAGGGAGTTTCTTCGCCCTCTCTACTTTTGATCTTATTTTGTTAAGCATTGGGGACAATGCTTACTTTTATTCATGGGGTGGAGCTTATTTTGCAATGTAATAATTAGATGATTCTATTGAATTTTATCTATCTTTAGTAGTTATTGCTTTCAATAGCTTTTTTATTTGTTTACTTTGATTTTGCTTATGTTAGTAGTTTCTTTTTATGTTAATAGCTTTTATGTTTTTCTTAGTAGTGTGGATAATAAGCCTTTGGTTTTCTTAATGCCACGGTTCTTTCCAAAGGTGGTCTTCTGTGTGAACAGGGTGACTCTTTCTAAGGATGAATGGTGTGACAACTTTCCTAAGGGAATGAGTCCATTTTGTGCTTAGTTAATCATAATAGTAGTAAGTAGTAATGAATAAAAGTGTTAATCAAATCATTCTCTAAAAAGATTTATTCATGCTTCATTTGGCACCAATGCACTTAACTGTGTGCTTATAGTTTGAAACAAGGTTTTTGGAAGAAAATAGCTCTAGTTAGTGACCTTCAGGTTCTTGACTTGACTTTGATTATCATTGAGTGGTTGATTGGACCATAGTGATATTTAACTTGACTGTGCTCGTTGTAGGCTTTAGACTCTATCCTCTTTTACGGTCTAGTTGCATGGGAGGTGAGGTGATTTTTGTGGCTAGCCAAGTTCTTGAGTGGATAGTCTAGAACTTGCCCCAAATATCTTTCAAGGCAAATTCTATGTTTGCTTGCTTTGGAAGATGATTATAGGCTTTCTTTGGTCCATTTGTGCTTTCCATTGCCAACCGATGTATGTTATCCCTAGTCAACCCTTTAGCCTTTCTCTGTTAGTAGCCATACTACAAGCCTTTACCCGTTTTGTTTGTAATCCTCTCTGGGCACCTGGACCTTCTTTAACACTCTTATGAAATAAGTGGCTTAAGGCATAAGTTTGGGGGGAAAGTTAAGGAATCTAAAAGAGGTATCAAGGCATCAAAAAAGATAAAGGAAATAATCACTATGAAAAGAGAAGGCAAGAAAAGAAAAGAACAAATGGAAAATGCCAAAAAGAAAATAAAAAGGAAGGTTGATGAAATCAAAAAGAGGCAACTATTACTAGTATGAGCATCAAGGGAGAAAAAGAACGAAATGGACAATAAAGAGTAATGTCAAGTCTCTCTAGCCCCAAGAAAAAGAAATGCCTTTAAGGTTTGGTAATTGTGATCCAAGAAATGAAAACAGTGGAGTGCTTAAGGAAGGATGTAACCACTTATCCCATACGGTATCCTACCCCAATCCAAAAGCCTTCATTACAACCCGAAAGATTTCCTACTTGATTTTTAACAGAGTGAGTTTACATTAGTGGAGATCTACATGAGGGGCAAGCCTATGATACTTGAAGCTTTACTTGTGAAATTTCATTGTGAGAGAAGAGTGAACACTTCATTGCTCTAGTAATTAAGTGCTAATTCTTGAAGTGAGCATGGTAAATTGAAGGCAGGGGAGGAAGAGTTTGGAGTCCACCATAATTTACATGATAGAACAAGAGTCCTTGATGAGCGAAGTCAATTCTTGAAGCTCAAATGTCACACTAATGTTATATTCACGTAATATAAGTTTTTCCATCTTGTTTAGAATGCATGAGTATTGTGGGTAATTGCTGGTCCCAACTGAGCATGAATGGCTTACAATTGACTCTTTGAAATGACCTTTCACCTTTGAGGAGGTCGGAACTAATCTATTTGCTCGAGGACAAGCAAAGACTTAAGTTTGGTGGAGTTGATAAGTGTGAATTTTAGTCACTTATTTGTATCTTTTTATATTAGTATTAGTCCAAAAGTGTTGATTTTTGTTCCAAAAACTAACGAAATCATGTGAATTGCAGGAATGTTGGAGGATTAGAGCTAAACGAAGAAATCTAACTCAAAAAGGAGCATTCCAGCTCAAAAAGGCAAGAAGGAAAAATGCAGGCCAAAATGCAGTCCGCATAAGTAATTCTACGACCGCAGAAGAAAGTGCGGTCCATAGAAATACACATGCGGCCGCAAAAGGACACCTGCAGCCTTAGAGGAGTTTTTAAGAAGCGCGGTCCGCACACCTAATTGTGCAGCCGCAAAAACTGGTCGCACTGACAAGATTGGAAAAGTTTAGAGAAGGTGCAAAAAAACCAAGTGTGAAGCCTCGCCAAAATGCGGTCCGCAGTCAAAAAGTGCGGCCGCAGAAGTTGAAGTGCAGTTGCAGATTGAATTGTGCGGCTGCATAATTCCTCGCAACTGAAGAAGAGAAGAAAAGTGAGGACCCCACATGGATTTCTGCGGCCGTAGAACCTCCTGAAGGGAATTTTTGTCAGCGAATTTTAGGGCACTATAAATAGATGGGAAATAATTTTTAGGCCATGTTTTGTACTGTAAGCAGCTGTAGCGGTTATATTTTGCTCTTTCGGGAAAGTAATAACAATTATTGAAGAAAACCCATTAGTTTTATTATTTATGGCTTTAATTTCTTCTTCTACTTTATTTTCTTTACTTTCTAGCATGAGTAGCTAGATTTTATGTAGGGTTGTGACCCAACCCTAGTGTCTAAATCTTATGAGTTATTAATTTTAGTGCATGATTATGATTGGGTATTTATTATTTAACCTTGTTTATGCATTATTTCTAGAATTAATGGTTGCAAACATTGATTCATACCTATTTGACTTAGTTCTTCCTTGAGAAAGAGGGACTTGGTCTAGGAAAACCTGGCTAACAAGGAATTGAGCTAATTAAGGTTTTGGCTAGTTTATTAAAGGGTTTGAACTAGAGACATGGAAAACTCGACTTGGACTGATATCAATTTTTTGGATTGCTACCCAATTAGACTTCAGAAAGCCAATTTGGGCATAACCACCCATAACCAAGAAGAATTGAGTGGGTACTTGAGAATTGAGAGTTATAATACTCCCCGATCAACAAAATAAGAATTAACGTAGCTTACCCATTAGGTTTGCACCTATGTGAGGGTTACACCCCTAGGCTTTTTCACAATTGACTAAAAACACCAAAAATAATTATTCTCTTTCTAGTTAATTTTAATTAGTTTAAGTATCTTAATGTTAACTTGGAAAACAATAACCCTTTGTTTGGAAGTGTAATTTAGTTGTTTCATGTGCGCTTTTCAAGTATCTACTCTAACACCCTCCACAAACTCCCTAAGGAATTCGACCCCGACTCTAGTTGAGTATTATAATTGTAATGATCGTTTTCACTCACTATTGAGTGCGGATTGGACGTGGATCGTGCGTCTTGAAAGTTGAAGAAAAGTTTCCTCGAACTTTAAGATCCCACATGGGCAGATGTACAAAGCCATTATGAGTCAAAAATAAGGATAGAGGACGATCAGCTCGGATTTCCGGTATCAACCAAGGGACGTGATCGAGAAAAAAACCAAGATAAAGTTCAAAGCCACTTTGATGTATATATTTTTTATAAGCGAATATTCCACTAAGCTTAGTTCTTAGTGGTGTTTTTCTTATTAATAATAACAAAATCCAGATATAAATTGTATCGATGTCTAACCAAGTACGAAAGAGTAAAACAAAAGTGTACATCAATCCTAGTACAATAACTGAGTAGTGAACTCAATTGTGATATTACAAAAAGTGCTACTAATTGTTTATCCGAGACCAAACCCACAAGACCTACATAGCGTAGTACTGTATCCTGCACCTAGTTGATGCGATAAAAAGGCGTTGAGTCTGTGATTTCACTTGCAATATTCTCGTAGTACCATTGCATATATGTGAACAATCCAGTTAGTTAAGCTTCCTGATACCTTATATAATCTGTATGTGACTAAAATTTCTTCCGTTTTGACCTCCCATAGCTCGTATTTTTGCACCAAGAACACATCTCACAGTGTATGGAGCTGGGCACTCTATACTTCAGAGGCGTGATAGAAGTTCCTTTCAGCTTGCGACCTTTACTGTTGTTGTCATCTCTAATCAGCAAAAGGAAGCATAAGCATTGGATATCCATAGCTTCCCAGTTGTTCTCTTTAAGTTGCTCCCACAGATTGTATGCCACCTACAAGCCTTCATTCTTTTTTGTGTTGTATTGAGCTGAACCATGTATCGGTTACACCAATAGGGATTAAGTATCAAAGACACTAATACCACCCTAGTATGTTTTTCCAATACATACAGAACAACCCCCTCCTTTGTACCTGCACAAAAGAAGCTTTCGTTAGTGAAAAAAGACATCCTACTCTCCTCCTTCTAGATTTAAGTAGGAGGTTTATGATGTTCATGGTGTTCAAATCCATGTCCTGTAACACCTTGACACCTGTCCATTTACCTTTCCATCCAGGCTCCCCACCACAGCCTCCAAAACACCTCATCTTCTTCAGTTTTCGTCATGAATTATTGGGTTTAAACCTCCTTACTCTAGTATAAGGGACTTGCATCTTATCACCGTTCAAGATTTTCTTCCCATGAGTGTCCAAATCACCAAATGATTCTAGATGTCATTTTTTCCATATGAAAGAAAAGGTTCGGGACAACAAAGGGTTTCGGTCATCAGATAGGTTTGCTCCCGATAGAAGAATCGATCGGCGCCATAGCAGCAAATCGTTACAAGAGAAAGACATACCAGGGACCCGAGACTCCGCATATCCTGGGTTGTCAAATTACAAATTCAACATCAACTTAGTAGAGTTGGTATCGGCGATGAGGAATATCAAAGAAGCATGATTTCCCGAAGCCAATTAGGTTTGATCCTAGCCAGAAGGATCCTAATTTGTGGTGTGAATATCATGGGACTCATAGCCTTAGAATTGGGTACTATCAACATCCATGTGAAGAGGTGACAACATTGTTGAAGAGTGGCCATCTCAGGAAATTCTTCAGCGACCATGCTAAGAACAACTATGGCGGAAGCTGGGATAGTGCCAAGCATTCGAAGATAGCAGGAGACTCCCTTCGGTTGACTATCAACATGATTTTTGAAGGGAATGAAGTCCACGGTGACTTTCTCAGTGGCCAAGAAACAAAGATATCAGTGACTCACAACAAGAGACTCTGGAAAGTCGTAAAAGATGATATCACCTTCATAGAGGAAGATGCTGACGAGCTTCGTTTGCCACACAACTACTCTTTGGTAGTCTCTCTCAACGTTTTAGATTTCAAAATTAAATGTGTTTTGGTTGACCCAAGAAGCTCGGCCAACATCATTCAATGGGGAGTGCTGGAGCAAGAAAAGATGACCGGAAGCATCATTTTGACGACAAAACTCTTAGCTGGATTCAACTTGACAAGTGTCACAACCCAATAGTGATTTTGCTGCCTACAAACGTTGAAGGATTGCCAAAAATTACTCTATTCAAAGTGGTAGATGGCGATATGTGTTACAATGTAATCCTCGGAAGGCCGTGGATACACGAGATGAAGGTTGTGCCCTCAACGTATCATCAACTTTTGAAATTTCCAACCCCGAAAGGAATAAAGCAAATACAAGGATATCAACCGACGGCAAGGGAGATGAACACGGTAACTATTTCTAGTAGCAAAGAGAAGGATCCCACCAAATAGAAATTATAGGAACAGATATTTCGCCCTTTTCAAACGAAGACGATAAAGGGGAGGAGTTGTCAGAATCCCACCAAGTGCCGAGATATTTTCAGGTACCAGAGGAGACAGATGCAACCAAGTCCACTGCAGAAGAATTTGAGCAAGTGGATTCATTTGAAAAGATTTTGGAAAAGAAGTTTCACCCCAACATGACTCAATCTCAAACTCAGGTTAGAATATATAAATTTTCTTAAAGCAAAATGCAGATTGCTTTGCGTGGTCGCACTCGAATATGACAGGTACCCCCCTAGAGGTGGCCGTGCACAAGATTAGCCTAGATCCAAACTTCTCACTGTTAAGGACAAATAAACGCTCGATAGCGGAGGTTAGGATCAAGTTTGTTAAAGAAGAGGTAACCCTAGTACTCAACATTGGCTCAATCCAGGAGGTAAAGTATCCAGAATGGTTAGCCAACATCGTTGTAGTTCCAAAAAAGAATAACAAGTTTAGAATGTGCATATACTATAAGCATTTAAATAAGGCGTGCCCTAAAGACTTATTTCCATTGCCAAACATTGATCAAATGATTGATGCTACGACCGGATACGAGTTAATGAGTTTCCTTGATTGGGGTTCCTGATCTCGCAAAGAGGTATCGAGGTAAATACTGACAAAGTCAAAGCCATAAAAAATGTCCCAGACCAGCTGCTAAGCATGAAGGAAGTGTAGAGAATAACCGGAAGGTTGGCAGCCTTAAGTAGGTTCATCTCAAGATCCTCATGAAAGTGCCATCACTTCTTCTCGCTTCTCATAAAGAAGAACTATTTCGAGTGGACTCCAGAATGCCAACATGCATTGAAAGACATAAAATGATACTAGTTAAGCCCCTCGTTATTGTCAAAACCAAGGAACACGAGTAGTTTCTAATATATCTGGCGGTCTCATAAGTAGTGGTAAGTGTCGTTTTAGTCCGATAGGAAGAAGGTACGCAATTTACCATTTATTATGTTAGTAAAATATTATTAGGAGCGGAGACTCGCTATCCAGACCTCGAAAAGCTGGCCATAGCTCTCGCAGTCGCCTCTCGAAAGCTTAGGTCTTATTTACAGTTCCATCCGATAGCCATTGTGACAACCGTTCCCTAAAGGAATGTCCTTTGCAAGCCTGAGTTGTTAGACCGTTAGGCTAAATGTCAGTCGAAATTAATGAGTTCAACATTGAGAACACACCCAGGACTTGGATGAAATCATAAGTTTTGGCTGACTCTATGGCTGATTTTAGTCCTGAGTTAATGCCCTAGGATGCTAAGGAAGCAGTGCTGGTGTCGGAAACGACATTAGGAGTCTGGACCTTGTTTACGGATGGAGCTTCCAATGTAAAAGGTACCGATCTTGGGGAAGTTCTAGTCACGCCCTCGGGGGAAACATTGAGGCAGGCCATTAAGACTGTTCCATTAACTTACAATGAAGCCGAGTATGAGGCTTTGGTAGCAGGACAAGAACTGGCCCGGGGACTCGGCTCCGAGATCATCGAGATAAAGTGCAATTCCCCGCTGGTAGTAAACCAAACATACAGGATTTTTGACACGAAGGAAGAGTGCATGCAACAGTATGTGAACAAGGTTCAGGTATTACTTGCACGATTTAGGGAATGGTCGATCATACACATTCCAAGGGAAGAAAATGTGGAAGCAGATGCATTGGCTAATTTGGGGTCATCTACGGAGATGAAAGGATCTTACTTCGGTCTTGTCATGCACCTTCTACATTTGATATTTGATGTGGATGGTAATAGCGAAATCAATTCAACCAACTTAGTTTGGGACTGGAGGAATGAGTTCGTCGAATACCTTCGGCATGGCAAATAAGCTGAAGACCCGAAGGGGTCCCGGGCAGTACGAACCAAAGCAGCTCGTTATTGCCTCATGGATGGGCAGTTATATAGAAGATCATACAAAGGACTGTTGGCCCGATATTTGAGAGACTCATAGGCGGACTATGTGACGAGGGAAATCCACGGAGGAATTTGAGGGAATCACTCTGGTGCAATTTGTTAGTTCTAAAGCTGGTTAGGGCAGGTTACTATTGGTCACGGATGGAGCAGGATGCAAAGACGTTCATTTAGAGACTAATGTCAACGCCATGCGCAGATGATGCACCAACCAGCAGAACTCTTGCATTCGTTGTTGTCTTTATGGCTTTTCATGAAGGGGGAAAGGGACATAGTCAGTCCTCTGCCACCAAGGAACGGAAAGGTAAGATTTCTTTTACTTTTAACAGAATATTTCACTAAATGGGTTGAAGGGAGACCTTGCATAAAGATTGGTGAGCGCGAAGTTGTCGAATTCATATGGAACCACGTAATATGCCAAATCGAAATCCCAAAGGAGATTTCACGCAACAACGGACCGCAATTCATAGGTTCGAAAGTCACAAAATTTTTGGATGATTTAAAAATCAAGGGGATTACATCTTCACCGTACCACCCAAGTGCTAACGGACAAGCGGAATCAACAAATAAGGTGATTATCAAGAAACTTAAAAAGATGCTAGAAGCTGCTAAAGGCAAATGGCCCGAAGAGCTACCGAGTGTGCTATGGGCATACCGGACAACGGCAAAGTCGAGCACGGGAGAAACACCTTTCTCTCTCGTATATGGTGTGGAAGCTTTAATATCAGTTTAAGTAGGGGAACAAACTTTATGGTTTTCTGGAACAATCAAAGAAGAAAACAATGAAGCATTGCTGGTAAGGCTGGACTTGCTAGACGAACACAAGCACTTGGCGTACATGAGGATGGCGGCTCAAAAGCAAAGGATAGGAGGATATTATAATTGCAAGGATAACCTCCTCTACTTCAATTGGATACTTGGTTTTGAGGAAGGTGACCCAAAGCACTCAGAAATTCAATGCCGCAAAGCTGGGACAAACAAGGGAAGGTCCTTATAGGGTTTCAGTTATCACCGGTAAAGGGTCGTACGAGTTGGAGAATCAAGACGGAGACAAATTGCCCCGCAATTGGAATGTGACTCACCTCAAAAGGTATTATTTCTGATGGATCCTACCCACACCGAAAGTATGTGCTGCACTCTTTTTACCTTTGACTAGTTTTTGTTCCAATCGGGCTTTTCTAGCAAGGTTTCTAATGAGGCAGCAGGGTAAAGCATACTACAAAGGGAGCGTCATTGTCAAAGGAAAAACCTTTAGAAATCAAGGCACTACAATTTTCACATCAACGCTTCCATCACTAGAAAAGGATTATTTAACCATTCACAAGCCGTTTCCACCAGTGAAGCAAGACTTCCAGTGTTTGAATTCGGATGCTTCGCATTCGAACAGTGGGGGAATAATATCTGATACGGCACTAGGAGTGCCACGAAAACCGGGACTGTGACAATCGGGATCAATGTTCCATCTGGGCCGCGAACTGCATGATCATCCCCATAGAAATAAATTGTACAAGTTAGCCACACGTGTTGGGAATTTTCACTTTACCAAATGAATTCTTATGTACTTTTAAAAATAGAATGAATAAAATATTGTCCTTTTACTTTTATCTTATTTCTTGTCCAAATGATGAGATAATTTTATCAGTTTAAAGTTAACAAGAACTTCAAATGCTTGTTCCGGAATGAACAGGAGACGTCATCATCAAGAGCACCATAAACCTAAGAGGCCCACTCTTATGAAACCCTCATAGTTAATAGTTGTTTCGGGAAGAATTTATCCCCGGAATCAAAAGCTATCGGACTAAAATATACCTGAAGTTTTAATTACTTAAACACAAAAGGAATATATTTTGCACAACACTTAAGCAAAAATTCTTTATTTATTTATTAGGTGCCAAACTCAGTGAAAAGATTGGGAAATTACAAAGTAAAAAAAAAAGTTAAACATCATTGCTGTCGGAACCCGAAGGGAGAGATGGTTCTATATTTCCCCCGGTAAAGAAAGATGGATTCAAAGGTGGATCCGCTGCCAGTTCAGGGCCTTCATCTTCTTCGGACTTCCCTTCAGTTCCTGAGTACTCGGAACCCATACTCCAGGAGTCAGTCGCAGCAGGACAAATGGGAAGATTTTGGGAAGTAGATAACTCTAGTTCCTGGGCCTAGGCAATACTAGCGTCTATGTTGACGATGCCTACTTTAGCCTCCTCCAAGTCTTCCTGTTCATATGGTTTATGGAATATGTCTTATCAAAGACGAGGGAACCTCCTTGGTCTTGGAGTATGTACCAACGTTTATCAATTTTGGCATGAAGCTCTTCTCTTTCTGATTTCATAACACGGAGGCGGGTGTCGAGCTTAACATTCGTAGTTGAATGGAGTTGGTTTTGGTCCATAGACCGCTTAAGCCTCTCTTCTATTTTGGCCCTCTCTTCATCGGCCGCAGTGCTGTCTTCAGTTTTGGAGTGTAAGTCTGCCTTCAAATTATTTATTTGATCCTCAAAGGCAGACTCGTGCTCGGCGTCAGCAAGCATACGTAATGTAGTTCAGCCCACTTAGCCTTCGCCTCTTGAAGGGTTTCATGCAATTGAGCAGCTTCTTGATTGTGGGCCATTTTATCTTGCTCGCTCTCCTATAGTCGGGCCATGAGCTCGCCCATCTCAACAACTTTTGCCTCCAATACCGAGAGGCGCACAACCAGTTGGTTACTATCAGCCAAACGTTGATCCCGCTCGGAAGTGAGTCCTTGCTTGTAAAGAATAAACCCTTATAGGCCTTCAGAAGCAAGAAAGCTAGCCTGCAAAAAAGAATATCAAAGTTAGGATTTCAATTGCAACAGGTGAATATAAAACTAGATACGAGGTAACTAGTACGGTACCTGTGACGTGCAGTGGATGGCATTTTTATCAGGCACTCCTCAGAAAGGGAGCACATTTTCTTCCAATCTTCTCTGATGCCAACGGATTCAGGTAATTCACAAGCTCCACCGGCTTGGACAAAAGATGGCACTCTTTCGAAATCTAAAGAGTGGCACTTCTCCTCCCTCGAGGATCTAGGGAAGGGGTTGAATAGTTGTGCCCCAAATTCCTGTGGTCAGGAGACCGAGGAGGAGAAGCACCCCTTTCTTGCCCAGACGGTACCGGCAGAGGAGTGGTAGTTGTTGCTAGTGGGGAAGGAGCAGCTGGTGTCGATGGGCGTGAACCCATCGATGTAGAAGGTGAAGAAGCGGCGATAGCAGTAGAAGTGTAGATTGTTATTGGCTCAGTGGTCGGAGGTAGAAAAGGCCCAAGGTCTGAACCCCTTGGGCCAGAGGCAACAAAAGGGGTCGAGCGAGGAGAATCAACATTTTTGATCAAGCTCATCTCGCTCCAAAGCGTGTCAACTTCATCTGACGTTGGATTTTGAAGATCTCCCAACTGAGCATCCAGTTGAGCTGGTGAAGATATTTTCCTACTTTGAAGGGGAGCCTGTACACCACTGGCTTTCCCTTCTTCAACAGGGACCACTGCAGTCGGCTCGGATGGTGTTTTCGTTATCTTCTTCTTTTGAGTCCCAGCCAGAAGCAAATCATTGAGCTTTGCTTCGGGCAAGGGCACCTTGCAGCGCCTTCTGGCCTCTTCGGGGTCAATTAAGACGTTAACCTCGGAGCAAATGACAGAGCCTTGTGGAAGTTCTGTATCAAGCAAAAAATAAAGTAAGCAACATTTTTATGAAATTATGTGTGTTCGTACAAAGATAAAAGGAAGAAGGACTCTGTTTACCATTATTTTTTGCCTTCCACCCATAGTTGAGGGCCATTTCCTTCCACCGACAAAATTTTGGTGTCGTGATTTTTAGAATTTTCTGAACCCACTAGTCCAAGGCTTGAACACGTGGTTGTTTCCATTAGGTAGCTAGAACAAAAGAAACAAGAACATTAGCAACAATGGAAAACAATTTTTTTCACGAAGGAAGAAAATGAATAATCGGAACTAACGAAAATGATTCCACGACTCAGAAAAAGACAGGGTTTTGGCCATGATGATGTCCTTGGTAGCAATGATGATGAATCATTCCATCAACGCGCGATCTTTGTGATCATCCATGCTGGTGAGAAGTGTGTGGTGGCCGCATTTGCTGCAGTTTATTACTCCTCCACAGAAAACTGTGGGAGCTTATCGATTCATCATGTGTTCTAGGGTTAGGGTTTTCCCGGTCTCCGTCCACAGTTGGCGGAGGCAAACACCATTCGGCATATAGATTGGCCAACTTGTGCTATGCAGACCTGATACCGGTGGCAAAACTAAAAAATTATGGGGTTGAGCCCTTCATTTAACCCTAGGGAGAATAGACTCATGGTAAAGGAATACGTATAGACATACGTAAAACACTCTTTAGTAAAGGTAACCTGCTCTGTCATATCCATGCGGGGATTCCAATATTGAGGCAGTTACAGTCTTCCTTCATAGTTGGATACTAGAATGACGAATGGAAAAGGGATACCTACTAACATGCCAAGTCCGTGAAGATGCAGAAATGGTCTTCTCTTGAAAGTCGTTTGCAGTGCTATGATGTTGTAGTATGATTGTGCTTACAGTGTGAGGTTTAGAATCAACATCGGCTTCCTTGTCCTTGTTTTACTTTAGGCCTCCACCGAAGAGAAGTCCAGTGTTTCCAAAGAGAGCAGTGAAAGAATCCATGGTAACAAAAGGTCAGCAAGTCGGAGAAGATGGAAAAGTTTCAAAGCAAATGCAAAGAAGAATAAAGACCTAAGAAAACTTTGGAAGTAAAGAAGTAAAAATAATGAGTACAAGGGGAGTTAGAGACGGCAAAAATCATGGTCATGATTACCTCAAAAATTGGTAAAAATATTTGCTAAATCATGGGACAACATGTGTTCGGGGTATTAAATGCGGGAAGACGTGCGTCCTTTCAAGCGTCAGAAGACTATTCATGAACTTTCCCGCCAAGAAAGGAATCTTCACCAACTTCCAGGTGACACAAAGATGTGTCACTGGAATGTAGGGGACTATCTGTATGGGGTAAAATTGGTTTATAATAGATGGTTGAATGGTAGCATGACACGTGGAACCGAAGTTAAGAAAAAAGGAAAGTCAGGTAATAATCAATACTGGACACAACGAATGTAATCGACATCTGGTAAATCCCGAAGGGAGCATGTTAATGGGAGGAGACCAAGGATTTGTCATCGGATAGTATTCAATGAAGGAATATTCTCTAACATTAAAGTAGTGACATTTGCAGAGAATATTTGCATTGTATGGCCTGCCCTTACATATTCATCAATGACTCTTTTATTATCATTTACGAGGAGATTGATCCTAGGATCTTGTTTTCCTAGGTAAAGCTATAAATAGCAGGCTCAGCAACCATTGTAAGGAGACGAAATTTTTTGCAGACATAAGCTATATTTTACTTTTGTTCTCAATTAAACAACTTTATTTGCTCTTTATCATTTCTTTCACTTTTGTCCTCGGAGGCATTGCGCTCGAAGCCAGGCTTGTCATCTTCTTCAATTTCAATTGCTAAATCTCATTTTTAATCTTATCTCTTTATCATTTTTCGATCAAATCAATGCGCTTTTCTATAAACTACATGATAAATTTAACTGTAACGTTTTATGGGTAAAGAACAGATATGGTATGTGCTAGACAGTTACAAATAGGATTACTGTTTAAACCCTATTCCCTATATTGTATTCCATCTGAAATTTTATTCACTTATTGCAATTATGGTGTTCAATCTCATTGTTCTATTTTTGGCAATTCAGCATTTTTCTTATACAAAAGAAGAGCTACTCATATCAATAAGATTTCTCCTTATTTATCTCTCTATTATTTTGTTAAATTATTATTTTGTTTCATATTATTTATATTTGGAGAAATGAGTCAAATAGGTTGTTTGAGCCCTAAAAATATAAAATTAATTGTTTGACTATGAAAACTATTTTTCTGGGTAAAACAGTTTGGTTTCGCTGTCGGTGTCTCTAACAATCATTCATTTTTTCTATGCATATCTGTTTATTTCTTTACCAACCAATTATGTATGGAACTAACCAAACAAATCAGTAAGAATGCAGCTGAGAAGTGACACCAGAAATTCATGAATTCACAACGTAAATCTTGAAAATATTCTCCAATAAGATATGCTAATCGAAATGAGGAGCAATCAAGTTTGAAAGATGAGTTGAAGAATTTCAATGCTCAGCAAATTAGAGAGGCACTGAGGGCTTTGATAGGCAATTAACGGCTGTAACCCCAGCTTCACCACCACAGGTTAACAAGGCGACAGAAAATATCAATGCTTGATAATTCTAAAAGTAGGGAGGTTCCAAATAGTTCTGGAGCAGGAGGTTCGGGTGGTTCTAACCTTGCAGAAACAATTCAAGGAGAAAAATGAATGAATAAAGCAAATTCCAGGAGTTCCACCAATAATCAAAGTTGTGGATATGAACAAATATTCATAATACCCGTGGAAGCCTGGTGCAGTGCCACAAGATCAACTGATTGCATTTACCATAGGAGTCAAGGGCAATAATTTGACCAAATAGGAGATTGAATTAGTGTTGGTGAAGAAATTTAGGGAAACCCTCACCAAAGGGGCAGTAACATGGTACTCTCTACTCCCTGAAAATTCAAATGATTCATTTGCTAAACTTATAGATGCTTTTATTAAAGGTCACTCAAGAGCACAAAAGGTGGAGAAACAAATGGAGGACATCTTTAAAATACAGTAGGGAAATACGAAATTACTTAGGGAATTCGTGGATCGCTTTTAACGAGAAAGGACATTATTACTTATTGTGCCTTATAACTGAAAATAACTTTTGTAAGAAATTTGAATAAAAGAAGTTCTGAGGCAACAAGGAGGTTAAGAAAAGCCTTTCTAAGTTTCCATCAGTAACATGGAATGATGTTAACAACTGGTATAGTACATAATATAGAATAGAAGAAGATACGGTGGTTTAGTCAAAAGGTACAAACAAGTTCGGAGATCGAACAAATACTAGTCCGAGAAAGTATGAGTCTGAACAAACGAATTCAAAAACTATGTACGATCCTTATATGGGACCTTCACACCGGGAGCATGCACAAAATCACAAACGTACGATCTAATTAAAGTTCTGAGCAAAGAGATGCGAGTTTTCCTTCGTGGGCTGGAAAAAAACTAGACATGACAAAATATAATGGCTACAATTTGATACCAAAATTTGCAGATTATAACTGCAACATGAGCACATTAGAGCTGATAGCAGCATTAAGCCCTATGGGGGATAAAGTACAATGGATTAATGAAAAAATGTCGGATTCTAGCAAATGGAGTCAGGAATTTCGGTGCAAATTTTATAGTGATCACGTGCATAGAACAATAGATTGCAGATTTTACTAGAGGGGAGGTTGACTATCTCTTGAAGAAGGTTTATCTTACTGAATTATTCAGTGGAAAAGAAAAATCGGCCTACAGGAAGAACAAAAAAAGTGAGGAATCACCCAAGTCTCTATCACCAAAAAGGATCACGAATGTCATAATCGGAGCAAAGGAAGTTAAAGGAGTAACATTTGCGGTGGCAAACAAACTCGCTAAAGTGTCTTTAACGCAAGAGAAACATATACGACAAATTCTAACCCTAGAGAGCATAACATTTGACGACGAAGATGCAGGCTGCTTGCTCCTACCACATTATAATGCATTGGTGATTACATTACATGCTTATGATTCTAACGTAAAAAGAGTTTTAGTTGATGTAGGCAAGTCAGTATATATCATACCGCTATGAGTAGTCGAACAAATGCAAGTGGAAAATCAAATCATCCTAAAGTTTTTTCGGATTTGACAATTTAAGCGTGATTATAAAAGGAGATCATGTTATCAGCTTTCGTAGAAGGAATGAATGGTAAAAGACACTACCTTTCATGTGGTAGTGGCCGACATGGCTTACTACATAATTTTTGGAAGGCTATGGATTCATGAAATGGTAGTTTTGCCTTCAACGTTTCATCAAGTTATCAGATTTCCATCAAAATGAGGTATAAGACAAATCAGGGCCGATCAACTTGTAGCTTGGGGAAGATAAACTCTATAGCTATTGAAAATGGTTTGGCTAAATTTGAAGATAATAAGTAGCAATTAAAGCATCAACTTGTGGGGTGAGTGCTCCCTCGACAGTCACAGAACTGGATACAGAGACTAAATCAAGTACATATCGGAAACAGAATATAATTAATGAACCAGAGGAAAATGATACCATAAAAATAACGTCGGAGGAGCTAAAAGCTGTTATCCTGAACGCCAATTGGCTTGAGAGAAAATTTTATCTCCTATCAAATCTTAACCCGAAATAAAAAAGTATGTTAATTGAGTTTTTATGAGCTAATTTTAAGTAATAGAGGAAGAGGTAAGTAAACTCTTGAGAATCGTATCTATTCGAGAAGTTAAAGACCTTTATTGGTTAGCCAACACTGTTGTGGTACCAAAAAAGAATTGTAAGTAGAGAGTATGTGTAGATGACACTAATTTAAATAAAGCATTCACTAAAGATTCGTTTTCTTTCCCGAATATTGATTAGTTAATTGATTCAACCTCCGGGGTTGTGCTTTTGAACCTTTTAGATACTTATTCTGAGTATAATGAAATTACAATAGGCCGAAAAGATTGAGGAAAATTTTTTCTATTATTATAGACAGAGGGACTTACTGTTACAAGGTCATGTCCTTTGGGCTAAAATGCCGAAGCTACATATCAGCGGTTGGTAACCAAATAGTTCCAAAAAGACTTGGAGATGACAATGGAATTATACATTGATGATATGTTAGTCAAGTTAACACAAGCAGAAGATAATCTTGAGCATTTAAGGAAAACCTTCGTAGTTCTTTCGGGGTTGCTTGAGGTAAATTTTTAGGTATTCTTATTTCTAACAGTGACATCGAAGTCAATATAACTCAAATCAAAGCCATTGAAGAAATATTGGATGTACCCACAAGCAAGAAAGAGCTACAAAGGTTAACGGGAAGAAAACTGTGTAAGGAAGATTCATATCTAGATCTTCCAAGAGATGTTTAAAATTTCTCGTTGCTAAAAAAACAAAACAGCTTCGAATCGATAGAAGAATTCCAACAAGCTTTGAAGAATTTGAAAAAGTACTTGTCTAATCTGCCATTGCTTTCCAAGCCAAAAGAGGGAGAAAAGTTACTTGTATACCTTACAGTGTCAGAAGTCCCCGTAAGTGCAGTTTTAGTTTGAGAGGAGAAAGGTACATAATTCCCAATCTACTATGTTAGCAAAGTATTTTTAGTGACTCAAAAAAGGTACCCTCATTTAGAAAATTGGCCTTAGCATTAATAATGGCACCTAGAAAATTACGAAATTATTTTCAATTTTATCCAATTTATGTTGTTGCGATATTTTCATTACGTAATATTTTGCACGAGCATGAATTATCAGTAAGATTAGCAAAATGCACGGCTGAACTTATTGAATATGATATCATTTATCAACCATGTAGTGATATAAAATCATAAGTTTTAGCGGATTTTGTAGCTAATTTCAACTCGATCACATTACCCGAGGCTGAAAAGGAAGCACATGTCCCTTATGGGGCTAATCTAGGGACTTGGCCCTATACACGGATTGGTTCTCTGAGATAAAAGGATCTAATTTGGCTATCATATTAATTGCACCTATCGAAAAATAGTTAAATAATCTATTAAATGTTATTTTGCTGCTAACAACGAAGCCGAGTATGTGGTTGTAGTTGAAGGATTGGAACTTACTAAAGAGCTAGGTATAGAAAAAATCAAGATCAAAAGCAACTCTTAGCTGGTGGTAAATCAAATGATGGGAAATTACGCAGTACCGGAGACACAAATGCTATAGTGCGTGGAAATGATACTGAAAAAATTGAATAACTTTCGATAATAGAAAGCTATTCGAATTTCAAGAGAGGAAAATGCAGAAGCGGATGCATTAGCAAATCTTGGATCGACAACAGATATTACCCACGCCGAGAATACAATAGTTGTAGATTTGTTCCATTCAAAACTTGATCGAGTAAAAAATAAGGTATTTGCAAATTTTACTTGGGATTGGCGAAATAAGTTCGTGAATAATTCACCAAAGAGAGTATTACCAAAAGATAAGAAACATTCACAGCGATTACGAACACAAGATGCAAGATACTGTTGTCATGACCCGAAATCCCAACCACGAGACCGTGATGGCGCCTAACATCCACTTGCTAGGCAAGTCAACATTAGCTACACAATATTAACTTTTCACAATTTTAAAAGTAGATTAATAAGTAGGTAAAGATGTAAAATTTCAAAATATATGATAAACTCCAAAGGGTGTCTAGTCTAATCCTGGAATCATGTGTCACAAGTACCTGAGGTACTAAAAATACTACAACCAAGGTCTGAAATGAAAATACAACTGTTTGAATAAAATGAACAAAACAAAATATAAGAAGGGAACTTTAGGGTCTGCGAATGCCGTGCAGCTCTACCTCAAGTCTCTGAATAAGGATAGTCCGAGCAAGCCTCCACTAAATGCCGCTAGGACCAATGCCAGAATCTGCACAAGAAGTGCAGAAGTATAGTATGAGTACAACCAACCTCATGTACTCCGTAAGTGCCGAGCCTAACCTCGACGAAGTAATAACGAGGCTATAACAACGCACTCATTATACACCTGTACGAGTATAAGTGACAACAATTACAGAATAGAGAAAACAAGAAATAACATGAAAAGTGGAACAGAAAATAGATAATAGAGGGCCCCAGAATACCATCTATGCTCCAATTCACAATACAACATAGATACAAATCCAACAGTCAATAACAATATAATATATCTTTTCCGTTGTAGTGCACAACCCGATCCACATATATTATAACAATGACAACAGTATTACGGAATGCAACCCGATCCCAAATAACATATCAATATCTGTGGCAGCATGCAACTCAATCCCAATCACAATATTAATATCTGTTGCGACATACAAACCGATCCCCAAAGATTATTTCTATATCCATTGCAGCATGCAATCCGAATCCAAATATATAACTTGTTTGTACAAAATTACAACCAACTACGGTGTATTTCACAATGAAACGCAATAAGGGAACTAAACAAATAAAGGCATAGGACGAATAAAAGTAGGTATCTAACAACAAACAAAAACATGAGACAAGTAAAGGGAGTCCATAAATAAAGGTACGGATACAGGGAACATAGAGAAAATTAAGGCATGTACGGAACATATGCATGAATTTAACAAATAAGGATAAGTAACAATTGAAGCATTTAACACGTAGTAACATGGAATAAATCAAGGCATGAAGTAATCGAAGACAAACAACTAAGTAGCCTGCCCCGCATGCTTAACCCATTAGAACGTATATACACTCGTCATGTGGCATATTCGTCAACCCCACACATAAATAAAGTAGTAAATAGACCAGTCGAGTCCTAATTCCGTCAAGTCAAGGTTAACAACAACAGTTACATGTTTCCGCAACCAAATCAACAACCAATCACGGTTCGTCCTTTTGAACAAGCCTCCAAACCAACCGAATCTAGACAATTATCGATCAAACAATTCAAAACAAGCTTTCGAAACTACCCACGAATGAAAAAGATTCAATTTCTGTCTTATTTTGAAGTCACAAAGTCAACGTAGGGCCCGTTTGATCAAAATTCAGGATTGGGAACAAATCCTGATTACCATTCACCCTAGAGACTGGATATGTGATTTATTTCGAAATCCGACCTCAATTTGAGGTCTAAATCTCAATTTTACAAAATTCTTAAATTCCACCCAAAACCCCTACTTTCTACCTTTAAATTCATGAATTTGATGTTAAAATTCATGGGAAATTAATTGAAATTGATTAAAAACTAGTTTACGTTTCTTGCCAATGAATTTGGAAAGAAAATCCTCTTCGAAAATTGCCTTTAGAGTATTTAGGGTTGGAAAAATGGTGTAAAATTATCTAAGTCCCGACCTTCCCATCTTTTACCTAGCCGTAGATTTCGCAATTGCGAACTCTTGTTCACAATTGCGATGTCCGCAAATACGAATCATTGATCACAAATGCGATCAGTGCATCAGACCCACAAAAGTCGCAAATGCAACATAACCCTCGCATTTGTGATGTCTCCAGCCATCACAAATGTGGTGCATGCTTCACATTTGCGAAGTAGTCCAAAAGCCACACTTGTTGCAAAAGCGACTAAAGGGTCGCATATGCGGAGTAATCCTAGTTTGCAAATGCGAAGGAAATCATCGCAAAAGAGATACCCAGCCCCCAGCTACCTCTTCGTATTAGCGAGCCAGACATCACAAATGCAAGGCTCATAATTATGATCAGGTTCTCGCAAATTTTCACCTTGTACTAAAAAACTGCTGCACCAGCAGTTCCAAACCATCCCAAAACTCGTATGAAACTCACCCGATCCTCTTGGGGACCAATCCGAACAAGCACACAAGTTTAATAATATCATATAAACTTGCTCACTCACTCGAATCACCAAAATAACATAAAAAAACAAGAATCGATCATCAAAACTCAAGGATTTCAACTTAAAACTCAATTTTGCCAACATTCACATAATGCGCCGAAACGTGGTCGTGTCACTCGGGACCCCAACCAAACATGCATACAAGTTTAAAAATATTATACGAACCTATTGAAATTGTTAAATACTTATCCGAGGTTGTTTACTAAGAATGTTAACCGCGGTCAACTCTAGCCTTATTTTAAGTAAAAAATCACTTTTGTCTTCAAAATGTTTCACAAAAGATTTCTGGAAAACAACACGAACCACACACGCAAACTAATATGCGGTGCTCCGCCGGCTGGCGAACCTCCTCCTCTCTCTTCCCAACCCCCACCACAACTACAACCAGTCAACAACCCCTAGATTACAGTCGTCTTCTCATACCTTCAACCCTAAACTCGGCCCAACAGCGAGCCCTAATTCGACATCCCAAATCAAGCCAATACCGTTCAAAAGAGCAACTTTCTTTCAAGGTCAGCCTTTTGTCAAGTTTATAGAGGCCGAAGTTGATCAGATGAACATAATTGAAGGCCTTCAATATGCGGTAATTGGTAAATTCGCCTGTGGGTGGCCTGACATTCAAGAGCTGCGTAGATTAATTCCTGCTCAGTGTAGAATTAAAAGTGATTGTAACATTGGATTGCTTAGAGACAGGCATGTGCTAATTCGATTGATGCTATGGCAAGACTTCATCAACTTTACATAGAAGGAAGTATACTATCTTAAAGCAAAAGATGGATACGAGTATCAGATGAGGACTTTGATCTATGACGCCAAATTCAAAGAAGGAGAAGAAACGTCCAAAGCAGTGGCTTAGATTTCATTCCCTAATCTGCTGCCTACTTACTTTGTTAAAGAATGTCTCTTTTCTTTAGCCTCAGCAGTTGGAAAGCCATTGCATGTAGATATGGCAACAATCAACAAAACCCATCCAAGTTGTGCAAGAGTCAAGGTATTAGTTGATTTGGTAACAGAATTACCAAAGAAAGTCTGTATGGATATCGAGAATGAAGTTACAGGGAGCATAAGAACTGAATGGGTTAAAGTTCAGTATGATTTCATACCCAAATACTGCAGACAGTGCAAGTTGCAGGGCCATGACATGTTATAATAATGGAAGCTTCATCCTGAATTGCTGAATGAAATATCTGGTGAAAAGGAAAAATTTAAGGAAAGGCAAAAGAAGCAGCACCTCTCGTGATCCCATCAAGTGATAAAGTAGTTGGCAACACTGGTTTACAATGGAAGGAGGTCAATCGAACTCAAAGCAAAGACAAACAAATAGCAGATCAATCCAAAGGTAGACTGACATTAAAACCAGCTAATACAGATATGCTGAAAGTTCAGACAAACAGCAAGTTTGCAGCACTGGAAATGGAGCAGAGCAGAGCCAATGAAGACAATCAACTGATTGTAGTTGAAGAAGAAACGAGAGGAAGTACACATGCCTCAATGGCAGCGTAGTTAACTTCAACTCCAGGTACTAGCTACATACTACTAAGACACAAGCAGAGGTAAATGGAAATAGAGACAAAGCACTAGCTACTGAAATCAAAGAATCAACAGGACATTGGGTCAACAGGGCTTTTGTCAACAATGTCATAACAAGCAAATCATGCCAAGAGATCATGATACCTGAGGTGAATGAGGCAGACATAATTCAACTCAGTGAAGGCAAGCTATGGAGTGAACAAGTAGAAGAAGGATCAAAAGAAGAAGCAGTACCAGATGGCATGGGAAGTGATGAAGATTCAACTGATGAGGAAGACGAACTAAATGTACAAAGTGTAAATGGCAAGGCAAAGAAACAAGAAAAAATAGAAGACCCTCAAATCAAGCAAAAAGATAAGGTTGTTTCAACAGCCAACAATGAGATCACAACATTGGAAGTGAGTCTACCTAGCATTCTCACAAAGCCAAAGCTCAAAGGTCCTGTTGTTCAGACTTTTGGAGGAAAGGAAGCTAATAGTCAATCCATAAATAGGCTAATTGAGAGCAGAAAGCATACAGAGAAAATGATCAATCCACCTGATGAAGGCAGGATTACACAACATAATGGGGAGGTAGTTGCTGTCTCACATGAGGACACTACCAACAAAGGACAGCTGAGTCACATAACAAAGACCACAGGACTAATCCAAGCAGACACCAATACATAATTTACAAAACACATAGGAGCTACTGAAAAGGAGGAACATACAACAGAAATAGGAAGGGATCTTGGTGAGGAATCTACCACTCAAAACCTCATTAATGTGGCAAGACAAGCAGATATATCACCAAAGTTTATGGATGCAGGGAAATCAGCCAAAAGGGGCAAGAAAAAGCAGGTCAAGGACAATCAAAGTGCAGTGTCAGGGGTCCAAACCAAGAGGATCCTATTTAAATCCCACACTCAATCATGAATGGAATCATGTGGAATATAAGGTCAGTCAACACTCAGCAAGCTTTTGAGAGACTGATCAATATGCACAGACAGCTCCACTTTCAATTTATTAGGATCATGGATCCGAAGCAGAAATTTAAAAAACTGGAGAGGTACAGAAGGAAGATTGGAACGCCTAAGTGTTATGCCAATGTCTCAAACAAGGTTATTTGTGGATGATGATCATGAAGTAGGGATAATAAATGACATGGAACAGCAATTAACAATGCATTTGAAAAACATGGAGTCACATTCTTCATTCATTGTCATTTTTCTATATGCAAAATGTGATGCTACTGAAAGAATTGAGCTGTGGGATAGTATGTACAATCTTGCCAGAGACATGTCAATGCCTTGGCTTGTAGGAGGTGACTTCAACGTGATATGGGATGAGGAAGAGAAGTTTGGAGGACTCCTAGTATCTCTAAATGAAGTTGAAGACTTTAGACACTGCATCAACACCTACAATCTCTCCGAACTTAGCTTTAAGGGCAGCATATACACATGGTGGAATGGGAGAGCAGAGGAAGATTGTATTTTCAAAGAGCTGGACAGATGCCTAGCTAACTGTGCACTCCAACAATGGCTGCCACAATTCGAAGTCACTCACTTGCCAAAGATAGGGTCAGATCACTGTCCCATGCTACTAGCCTGTAACCAAAATACTACACCTACAAAGAAAGTTTTCAGATTCCTCAATTTCTGGATAAAACACCATTCTTTCAAAGAAGTGGTAAAGGAACACTAGAAAGCAGACCTTGTAGGGGATCCTTTCTTGTGATTTAATCACAAATTGAAGAAGTTCAAAATCTATCAACATGGAGTAAAGCAACATATGGAGACATCTTTCAAAAGATCGCAAGCTTGGAGGAAGTGTTCAAAGTACATGAAGCACAATTTCAACTGCAACCTACTGCACAGAATAGAACAAGGCTACAAAGGGTACAGGCTGACTTGATCAGATATTTGACCTTAGAGGAGGAATTCTGGAAGCAAAAATATGGTATGACATGATTCATAGGTGGAGACAGAAACACAAAGTTCTTTCATGCACAAGTGAATGACAGAAGGAAGAGATTACAACTGAAGAGAATATAAGACAGTCAGGGCACATGGTTAGAAGAGAATGAATAAATAGCAGAGGAAGCAGTTAAATATTTCAAAGCCCAGTTCCATGAGGCAAACATCCCTACAACATTCAGAATCTTGGATCATGTTCCCACATTGGTGGAAAGCACAAATAATGCTCTACTAATACAACAACCAACAAAGGAAGAAATCAAACAAGCAGTGTTTGGAATTAATGCAGAAAGTGCTGGTGGACCTGATGGTTTCAATGAGAGTTTCTACCAATCATGCTGGGACATAATTGAAAATGACATAGTGGATATGGTGAAAGCAGTATTTAATGGACATACTCTTCCCAAGAGTATAACACACACAAACTTGGTGCTACTGCCAAAAAAGAAGGAGGTAGTGACCTTCTCAGATATGAGACCAATCAGTCTCAGCAACTTTAGCAATAAAAATTTCTCCAGAGTGATTCATGACAGAATGATAAACATTTTACCAAAGCTAATCTCTGAAGAACAAGCTGGTTTTGTAAAAGGCAGAAGCATAGTGGAAAATGTCTTGTTAACTCAATAAATTATGACAGATATTTGTTTGAGAACTAAAGCAGGTCCAAATGTGGTACTCAAACTGGACATGACAAAAGCATATGATAGATTGTCATGGCTCTTCTTGACAAAGGTTCTGAGGAAGATGGGATTTGAGGAGAAATTCGTTGGCATGATACATGGGATTGTGGCAAACAATTGGTACTCTGTACTAATCAATAGAGAACCACATGGCTTCTTTACATCCACAAGGGGAGTCAAGCAAGGTGGCCCTCTGTTACCTGCGCTCTTTATACTGGCAGTAGAGGCTATCTCTAGAGGACTCAATGCTCTACACTCCAATCTGTATTTCTATGGATTTGGACTGCCTAAGTGGAGTCCCAAAATAAACCACTTAGCATATGCTGATGATACCATCATCTTTTCCTCATCAGATGCCACTTCACTTCAGCTGATAATGGAAGTGCTGACTGACTATGAAAATGCTTCAGGCGAATTGATAAACAAGAACAAGTCTGATGTCTATATGAATCATTCCACCTCAACACAGGTAATTGACAAAGTGTAAAGAATCACAGAAATACTGAGGCAAGATTTCCCTTTTACTTACCTGGGATGTCCAGTCTGCTACGAGAGGAGGAAGATGGATTACTACCAAGACTGATACAAAAGGTGATGGATAAACTACAAAACTGGAAAGGGAAACTACTCTCCATAGGGGGAAGGGCAGTGCTTATTTACTCATGTGTTACAAAGCATGCCTATACACCTCCTCTCTACAGTAAAACCCCCAGCCTGTGTGATCAATAAACTACACAATATAATTGCACAATTCTTCTGGTGTAACTCTGTGGGAAACCCAAGTAGGCATTGGGCATCATGGAGCACTTTATGCTTGCCATTTAAGGAAGGTGGTGTAGGTTTCAGATCTTTACATGACATGTCCACATCATTGTTTTGCAAGCTATGGAGCAACTTTAGAACAAAACCAAGTATGTGGAGTGCATTTATGAGCCAAAAGTACAGCCAAAAGCTCAATCCTATAACAATACCATGGAGAGGTGATTCTCACATATGGAGGAAAATGACTGACTGCAGAAACATTTTAGAACACAAAATATGTTGGCAACCTAAGATGGGATCTTCTCTATTCTTGTTTGAAAACTGGACTGGACTAGGAGCTTTATATTTTGTCACCCCACCTGATTTTATATGCGATGAAACCATACAAGACATTCAGGATGTGGTGTGTGAAGGTTACTGGGATGAGGAGAAGATCAAAGAGATACTACCAGTTGAACTTGCTGCACACATACTGGAGAACATTAAACCTCCAGCCTCCACTGATGCACTTGATAAACCAATACGGATGCTAGAAACACATGGTGACTTCACTGTTAAATCAGCTTTGGAACATTTGAGAAAGAGGCAGCATCCTTATGATGCATACAAGAACATTTGGGTGAAAGGACTGCCATTCAAGGTTGCTTTCTTCATGTGAAAATTATGGAGAAACAGAATACCACTTGATGACCTCTTCAGAAAACTGGGATACCACATGACCTCTAGATGCTGTTGTTGTGAAGAACCACAAGAAGAAACAAGACAGCATCTCTTCTTCACTTCATATGCTGCAAAAAAAGTGTGGAGGTATTTCCTTGGTTATGCAGGAATTGACATAGAGGGAATCACACTACACCAAGCAGTGACCAAATGTTGGACTACAGATGTGGTCAATCGACTGAAACCAATATTGCATGCCCTACCTTCAGTGATTGTATGGGAGCTGTGGCAGAGAAGAAACAGCTATAGACATGGAGATGCAGTCACTATCTGTAAAGTGATCTACCAGATCAATTCTACTATTCAGCTACTCATTAAATTCAGAAAGCCACGTATACACAACATTCAACATAAATGGCCAGACATAATCACTATGATGGAACAATACACCCCCACCCTGAAGTACACAAAGGTACTTTGGGGATTCCCCAATCAAGGGTGGATTAAGGTTAACGCAGATGGAGCCTCTAGAGGTAATCCAGGAAGAAGTTCCATTAGCTTCGTATTGAGAGAAGAGAAGGGAGATATCATATATGCATATAGTAAAGAAATCCAAGAAGGCACAAACATAGAAGCTTAAGCAAAGGCAATGGTAGAGGCCCTGAGATTCTGTGTTCACAATGACCACACCCTCATACACTTTCAAACTGACTCAATGATGCTATTGAAAAGTATAAAGGGAGAATGGAGAGTTCCATGGTCCATTGATGAAACAGTTTCAGAGATCAAAGAATTGATGGAAAGCTACAATATAATAATAACACACACACTCAGAGAAGGCAACAAAGTGACAGACCATCTGGCCAACTATGCCCTGGACATTGGACCAATGGAATGCTACTTTTTTTATGATTTGGATATACAAAGTAGAAGATTGATCAACAGTGATAAGAGTCAATGTCCATACCTAGGAGTAAGAGTGGAAGGAAACAAGGGGCAGTAACACTGCCAAAGTAAAAGAAACCTGGTGGAAAGCAAAACAGCAGTGGTGAAGAAAGAATGGAGTAGTGGCTCTACACTAACTATTCTTCTTTTCTTGCAGGGAACACGGGAACAGCTAACCTTACAGATCAACCACATCAACTAACTCATGCAGGCAGGAGAATCTGGAGGTTATCACTGAAAATGCAGCACCAACAAAGAAAAACTGGAGCACAACTTGCTAACACTGCCAATAGCTACAACAACTGCAGCAAAGGCATGATACCTCCACACCAACTGCTGCCATATGGTGTGCCATGGAACAGCGCCACACAAGTCACATACCAAACAAGCAGCCACTCACTAAGCAAGAAGCCTATGGTAGTGGATGCAGGATTTCAAATAATCAGTGTACTTGTGGGTGCAGGCACAATGTTATACCAGGGCTGCCACTACAAGCATCATCACAACATCTGTAATGAGGAGAAACTAGAGAAGTGGATCCAATCTAACATGATGTTCTTTCTTGCAGGAAATGCTGACAAGGGCTGCCATCAACACCTGCTCACATCTCTAACCACCAGCACCTTAGAGTAAAGCAGCAGTGAAATGCTGATCACGGTGAGGGATCAAATTACTACTGAAGATGCAATGTATCATTACATTGCTTCTTTGGTTAGTATACTGGATCCCAACTACTGCAACCAATTTCAGCAAATACACATACATAATCTCAGCATACCTCTCAACTTTGCAGATAGCTTAAAGGAGGCCAAATTATTAGTGCAATTGCAATGTGTGATAGTAGCATTTCTGATGCTCAATCTATTGCAATTACAGCAATTATCATGGATTTCCCTTGCTAGCATACAACACAGCAACCCAGCAAGCACACAATTAAATAACAGCAGCAGCATAGCAGCAGCAAGATGGACACTCCCTATCACCATAAAACACTGGCACTCAGTCATCACACAACTTAGCAGAAACAACGACATGGACTACCAGTCACATTGCCTGCAGCAACTACAGCAGCCAGTAGCACACCTAACAAACAACCAACAGAAGCATCACCCTGAAGATTATAGGACCACAAAGCACCTAAGTCAGCATGCAAAACAAAGACAACTGACATATCATCAACAACAAACAAAATCCCAAAAACACAGCAACATAAATATCATTTTCACCACTGAACCCAGCACCCTCCACAATACTGTAAGCAGTTGGAAATGGTCCAAATTATTGCTGCAGTTGCAAGGTGTGGAATTAGCACCTTGGTGCTCAATCTGTTGCAACAACAGCAATCATCTTGGACATTCCCAGCCACATCACAATACTAGAAACCTGACTTCACTCAGCAACACATCAGCAATCTATAGAACCAACAGTAATCATAGGAAACTGAAACACCAACAGACTATCATCAGAAGCAGCACAATAGCAAGGATATACACAGGCATAAAGCACATCAGCAGCAGCTTCAAGACATAGAAACTTAGCCAGCAAAGTATCAGCAGAGGAAGCACACATACAAGAGCAACAACAATTCAATTCAACCATCATGGATCCCTTCAACACTCATATTCCATAAACATCCAATCAACATAACTCAATGCAGCAGCAGCTCTAAGTTACAGAAACACAGACTCTAATTTGCAAAACTCCAATTAACTCAAAGCAGCACAGGAACAAGGATTCACACAGACACCAAGCAAAACAACAGCAGCTTCAAGACACAGCAGCAGAGTTAATAGAATACCAGCAGAAGAAACACTCATCCAGGAACAACAACAATCAGAGTAGATCACTTCAAAACTCACTGACACTATATCTGAGTTTCTAGCCACAAGAACAAGGAGTACTCCCCCTCATATGCAGAAAATCAAACAATCATCAACAACAGTCTCATCCTATAGCACACACCATATCAATCTTCAGCAACAGCAACTGGAAAACTACCCAGCAGACAACACAAGCAACATTGATATTCAGAAACAAGATACTTCTTGAAGTTATCTTCAACTTGGCTTTTGTCAAAGTAAAGTTGAAGATAGCTCATGCTTTTTTGTCAATCTTTTGCAACATCTTATAGATAGATATCAGGAGCACATAGTAGGGAGCAAATTCACCTTTAACTTAGTAGAAATAGGAATACATGTACTTTTTTGTATAGCTGACCTAGAAGAAATTCACATTGTTTTTGTACAGACGACTGTCTATCATCAAATAGACAACCGTTACATCATCTTAGGTCTAACCCCCTACTACTTTCTAGGTACAATTAGTCATCACTTTAGAATGACTAATAGTACAGGCATTCTATTGGGAGGTAAGCTTTATGTCCCTCTCTATTGTTGTACTTTAATTTCAGTAATAAAAATATAAATTCAGCTAAAAAAAAAACCAATAAAAATCAAATGAAGCCATAAGAGGTCTCGAAACACGCAAACTAAGACTGGTACTTAAAATGATTTATCGGGTCGTCATAACTGCCTAATTAAAAGGAACTTAGATCAATGAATGTATTGTGGTCCCTTGGCTAAATGCCAAAGACTCGGGCAAACCGAGTATGTTATGAGGAAAATATGCGAAAGGCATTGCGATAGTCACTTGGGGGGGGGGGGGGGGGG
>MCJB01052685.1:47617-139505 GCA_002018475.1 Nicotiana obtusifolia | reverse complement strand
ATAGGGAGGGGGAGTCACGAATGAGAACATTAATAAGAGTCGGATACTACTGACCTCGAAAAGAAGAAGAAGCTGAAAGCTACATAAAGAAATGTGATAAATGGCAAAGATATGCAAATCAACTTCACCAAACAGCGGAGCCATTACATTCCGCACTTGCTCCGTGGCCATTTATGAAGTGGGGAATGAATATTATCAGCCACTAACACAAGCTCCAGGAAAGGTAAGATTTTTATTAGTTTTGACAGTCTATTTTACTAAATTAGTGGAAGCAGGAGCCTTCGAGCAAATTAGAGAAAAAGAAGTAATGGATTTAATTTGGAATAAAATTTCCACTTTTAAGTAGCAAAAAAATCACATATAATAGTGGTCCTCAGTTCATAAGGTTGAAAACAACTGAATTTCTTGAAAGTTGAAAAATCAACCAAATAACTTCATGTCACGACACCAAAATCCCACTTTAGGTAGTCGTTATTGCACCTAGTCTCTAAGACTAGGTAAGTCTAACACACATAGAGAATATAGCTGAAATAACAAATAAGGTATAACATTAAACTAATAAATATCAGAACAAAACAAAAATGGAACAAGCATATAATTCCCAAAATAGGTAGTACAGCGTCATAAGCTCTAGGAAGTACACTAGGAATCTCTAAATACAATACTGTTTTGATATGAAGATAAACAGTAGAAACGACAATAGCAGAAGGTGACTCCAATGCATGCGAGCATCAAGTTGGTATACCTTGAATTCTTTGAAATATCTGGGTCAAGTCACTAGTGTCGGCACGAGCAAAAGTAATTGGATTTCCACAAAAATGGGCAGAAGCGTAGCATCAGCACACCATAACGGTACCTATTAAGTATAAATCCTAACGTCGATAGAGTAATGACGAGGTCAGGTCAAGACACCTACTAGACGTAGAACATGTACAAAATAGTATAATCTAACAACAGCAAAAAAAAAGAAGAAAATAAATGACAACAAGGAAATTTATCAATACAAGGCTATCAACAAAAATTAAAGCAAAAATTGTTAGCAAAGAGAGTATATATGATAAAGACAACAAGTAACCAATTGCAATTAAAATACAAATGAAATGAGGTAAAGGAAAACGAAACAATAATCATTCAAACCAACAAGCCTTTCTAACATAGAATGTACAACAAGAATCACGTCGAGGTACCACACCTCACACTCACATTTCACAAATCAAAATCACAATATTTCTCATATCGCCGTGTGAGCCTTGCATTTATTTTTAAAAAATATTTTTTCCGAAATAGCTACAAGAGCTTTAGGCTCCTTATCTCTCCACGTGGCTTCAAGTAATTCACTTACTAGCAACACAAGTATAACCCCCACCTTATCTCACTGCATGCGCAACAATTCCCACCCTTATACCGCTGCATGCACATCAATGTCGTAACACAATAATCAACTAGCACCACACGTGCCTATATGTCACAACATCGCCAAAATCAATAATACCAATGTCATTAAAACACATAGCCCACAGCTCAACCACAATGTGTACAAAATCTCAATAACAACAAAATGAATGGGAAATAACTCAACAAGGAAAGGTATTCCAATAACCAACAATTTCAACCACAACATGTTATTAGCTCTCAATAGCTACAGCTTCAACAACTCAACAATGATAGTAGCTCCAAAAAATGGTAACTTCAAACTCTAGTGCGTAACATAAGCTTAACACTAAAAGAGATAGCATAAAATAGCAAGTACGACTAAATGCATTAGAATAACTCAACAATGAAAAGAATAATATGTACTAACAATTACTAATAATTGCATATAAGAGTAATCGCGACAAAGAAAACTAGAACATGTAATAACAACTTCAGTTAAAGCATGTAAGAATAAATTTGACAAACAAAGATAGAATAAATAATATTCAAATAGATGATTACAAATAACCTAAGCGTTTAAACCTGTCAATTTTCACATGTAAGCCCGTATACATACTCGTCACCTTATTTACACATCTTCCACATAATTCGAAAAGTACAATCAAACCTAATCCTAAGGGGTAGTTCCCCAATAAAAAGTTAGGCAACATACTTACCTCAACTAGGCCAAATCAGCACTCAAAAATAGCTTTCCCTTTAAAATTTTCCTTCGCAAGAATCAAATCTAACCAAAAATGACTTAATATCATTAAACAATGCAAGAGAAACCAATTACGATTAATAAATCTATGATCTTTATATAATCCTCCGAAAGTCAGCAAAAGTGGTGCAAGCCAACCTGATCAAGCTACGTTCATGTCTTGGAAGAAGCTACATTCATGCTATGATTGCGCAATGATGGAAGAAGCAGGTAGCATGTCGGATGAGACAAGAAAAGGCGTTGGCTAGCCTTGTAGAAGAGCTAAGCGTTCACACATATTGTGTTGGATGAAATATTTGTTGATGATGTACATTTGTGTTTATCTTATATTATTGTGTTGCTATGGAAGACATTCAGTACCTAACTTTGATATTATATACAAAATTGCGGCAGCCATATTGCTCCCAAAATCGTGTGAATTGACTTGTCCAATTTTGGTGTGATTCAAAATTGAACTCGTTTCTTTGTTTGATCGAACAGTTTGCAAGACCATCGTTGTCTTGAGGGTTGTTCATATAGTAAGGTAGTTCGTGACTTCATCAAGAAGGTAAGTAGACTAGTTCCTACTTGTTGTCTTTATAGTTCATTGAGCATCTTGCTTCTATCCTTTTATCTTGTTTTCCGCATTTTATATTGCATCAGTTGGTATCAGAGCTTGGAAAGGGTTTGTTCTTACAATCCTAATCCTGTTCTTCGTGCCTTACTTTTTAAGTTTTTTCGTTAATTTCGTTTTTGATTAAAAAAAAAAAAGAAGAAAAAAATCGAAACCTAGTGTTGATTGAAGTTGTTGAATCATCTCGGAATTGAAATCTTGAAGTTGATTGTTAAAGAAACGTTCTTGAACCGAATCCTGAAGTTCTTGATCGTTTAAAACCGTTAATCTTGAAATCTTGAAAACCCTAGTTGGAATCTTGAAAGAACACGTTTAATCATGAAAATCTTGAAGTTCTTGGACGCCAAGTTATTGTTTTTGAAAGTAGTACACGTGAATCCTAAGAATCTTGAAGTTACTAAAAATAAATTTATAGTTCTTGAAGCAATTTGCGTTGTTCTTGAAAGGGATCTTGAATATTCAAATGTTCTTAACAAGATTGCATTGGATTCTTGAAGTTCTTGAACTTTAACTTGTTGTTCTTGAAAGTGTTCTTGAAAGATTTTTTGAAGGTGTAAGAGGGGCGAGAATTTGGAGAAGAAGGAGGAACAAGAAACCGTAATTCTAGTCCAAGAAGGAAACAACTCCCAATCCAAAAGGGAGAAGTTTCAAGGAGTTAAATACTAGTTGGACAAGGAGAGGGGGGAGGGGGAGGGCTGAATTTTCCATAGAAGGGGAGGAGAGAGAATTGGTCATCTCCAAACTAGAATAGGAAAGCCTCTAAATTTTCCATACATCCTATATTTCCTTACTTCTTTGATTATATTATTTCTAATTAGTAATTCTTAGGTAATTTACTACTTAAGTAATTGCTAATTTTTGAGATTGTAGGATCTCGTGCTAAAACTTAGGATTTTCACTTTCGTAGATAATTCTTGGCTTCTTGTGCACACTTAAAAAGTTGTCCGCCTATTGAGTCACATAAACTCACACACCCCGAAGAGAACTGTTGAACTTGTGAACTTGAAAGGTTGTTGAGGAACTAGATCAATTAGAGGAAGCTATTTTGAGGAAAAGTGCGAAAATCCTACCCGAAATTATTGAGTGAACCCGAGAGTCATTCAAAAGTAAGTGAGGTATTTTACTAATCTTAACGCATTCTCTAGTCTTGTTCTTTTGCAGGTACATGGCTACTGACGGACACAAGGCCGTGGCTGACATTACTTTAGCCGAGCTTTGAGCTGAAGTAGGGGCACTTAGTACCCGAATGAAAAACCTCGAAAGAACCGCTAGTACTAAGAAGAATGCCGGGAAGGAACTAAGGAACTTCAAGCCGAAAGTGTGGCGCCTAAAATTGACCCTAAGGGGTTCGGAGGTAACTCTAAAACTCAACTCAATTCTCCTAGTGCATCTTGTTTTCAATGTCATAAATGTAAAGGCTATGGGAATTTCACTAAGGATTATCCTACACGAAGGACCATGCTAATTCTTGATGATGGTATTGTCTATGAGGTAGAGAGTGATGAGAAGATTGAGGAAGATAAGGGGTTGATTTGGTTGAGTGTGACGAAGAGGTATTGGAAGATGATGGAGTGAATATGTTCTTAGTAGTGCATAGGAACTTGAGTACTATGAGCGTAAAGGAGGAAGGAGATGTGTAGCGTGACAACTTGTTTCATGTTAGATCAGGGTGAAGGGAAATGTGTGCTCGATGATAATTGATTCAGGTAGTTGCACTAATGTAGTGAGCCACACATTGGTGACTCAACTTGACATACCTACGATAAAACATTCCCATCCCTATAGGTTGTAGTGATTAAGCGAGTGTGGTAAGTTGAAGGTAGTAAAGCAGGCGCTTAGTAAGTTAAATATGGGAGCTTATCAAGATGAAATCTTGTGCGATGTAGTGCCTATGCAGGCGTGCCATTTACTTTTGGGCAGGGCTTGGCAGATTGATAGGTGTGTTGTTCATGATGGAAAGGCCAACACTTATACGGCCAAGCTAGAGGGCAAGAGCTATGCACTTAAGCCCTTGACACCTAAACAAGTTAGTGATGATTACAAGCGCATGCGAGAGCTGAAAGAGACGACTAGAGCTAAGGGTGTATGTCTAGTTCATAAGGGTGTTTCCTTGAGTTCTAATGATGAAGTTTCTACTAACGTTCACCCCTTGCCTAGTGTTGTTGATGATGTTTTACAGGAATATGTGAACATACCGCGAGGAGATGGTTCATTCCAAGTGGTGCAGAAGATCAATAACAACGCCTATGTTATAGACCTGCCAGGTAGTGCCGCTTTGAAAGATGAAGATAGTTCGATTTCGAGGACGAAATCTTCTCAAGAAGGGGAGAATGATGCAGGCCAACCTGATCAAGCTACGTTCATGTCTTGGAAGAAGCTACATTCATGCTATGATTGCGCAATGATGGAAGAAGCAGATAACATGTCGGATAAGACAAGAAAAGGCGTTGGTTAGCCTTGGAGAAGAGCCAAGTGTTCACACATCTTGTGTTGGACGAAATATTTGTTGATGATATACATTTGTGTTTATGTTGTATTATTGTGTTTCTATGGAAGACATTGAGTCTTACTTGGGGGTCCTGCATGGGCTTTCTCTTTACTTAGCCAAATTGTGGCCTTTTTGTTTGTTATTTGTTTCCTAGTTGATTTAGGACAAAGCTCATTCTATATAAACCTAAAGATTTCATTATTTCCAGTACCTAGCTTTGATATTATATACAAAATTTTGGCAGCCACATTGCTCCCAAAATCGTGTGAATTAACTTGTCCAATTTTTGTGTGATTCAAAATTGAACTCGTTCCTTTGTTTGATCGAACAGTTTGCAAGACCATCGTTGTCATGAGGATTGTCCGTATAGTATAAGTACTCTGTGACTTCATCAAGAAGGTAAGTAGACTAGTTCCTACTTGTTGTCTTGATAGTTCATTGAGCATCTTTCTTCTATCCTTTTATATTGTTTTCCGCATTTTATATTGCATCAAAAAGTCAACTCCAGACTCGCCCGGTTAAAACCCGAGTCCAAGGGTAAATCTTGACTACCCATAACCCCACATGGTATATATGTCTTTTGTTTTCAAATCAGAGTCCAATTCGACTCTCAAATCTCAAATTTTCATTTTTCAAAACATAGACAAATTTCCTTAAAAATTCTCCAAGTAATTCATGAATTTGATATTAAATCTAATAAATAATCATGGAATATATGTGAACACTGAACTAATCATTTACCCAACAGTTGTAGGTGAAAATCCCTCCTCAAAATCGCCTCATATCGACTATAGAGTTCTTAAAATGTAAAAATGAGACTAATTCCCGTTTTTCAACCTTTATGTTCAGGTGCCGAAGTCGCAAATGCGACCCTGACTCGCAAATGTGGCTCTTGACAACCTAGGGGAATGTTGCAAATGCGACACTGGCTTCACATTTGCGTAGTTTGTCCCTCTTGCAAATACGAACCTATCCAGCCCAGGCATTTCTTCGCATTTTCGATTAAGGCATCGCAAATGTGATACCTGCCCCTCCATGCTTATTTCAAAATTCTAAGGCTATGCTCGCAATTGAAATAAATGGAGCACAAACACAAAAGCAACCAAAATGAATTCAAACTAATCAGGAATACGTCTAAAACTCTCACGAGCCCTAAGGTCTCTACACCAAACATCAATACAAGTCTAAAAATATCATATGCACTAGCTCGTGCAATCAAAACACAAAAATAACATATGGAACCATGAATCTGACACCAAAACTTATAAAATTCAAAAGAAAACTCAAGAACCTCTAGAATTGCAACCAAGTATCTAAATCCTATCAAGCCAAATCCGAATTACACCAAATTTTGCTGACAAGCTCCAAATGGCAAAAAAAACCTATTCAAATCCCAAAACCAAAATGCAAACCCAATAGGAATAAAGTAAACTTACAGTCAAACCTAAGGAAATGTCTAAACCTCAAATTGACAACTTTCGGCAAAACAAGCAAAATCGACCTAGGGACCTCTGAATTCTATTATGGGCATACGCCAAAGTATAATGTCACGGTACGAACCTATTGGAGCCATCAAAATACCATTCAGGGGTCATTTTCACAAAAGTCAAACCTCGGTCAACAGTTTCAACTTAATCTTCTAAACCAAGAACCAAAGGGTCCAAATAACATTAAAACTTCCCCAAAATGAAACTAACCATTCCCACAAGTCATAAAACTACAAATACACATACATGAAGCTTCAAAAGGGGAAACGAGGCTCAAATACACAAAACGACCGGTCGAGCCATTACATTCTCCCCTCCTAAACCAAACGTTCGTCCTCTAACGTGCATAGAGACATACTTGAAGTGCCAAAAAGGTGATGCTAACAACTTCGCATGTCGTGTTAGGTCTCCCAGGTTGCCTCCTCGACCAGTTAACCTCTCCATTGAACCTTCACTAAAGTAATGTTCTTTGACCTCAACTACGGGACCTACCTGTCCAACATAGCCATTGGCTCCTCAACATAAGTCAAATCCTTGTCCAACTTGATTGAGTTGAAATCTAATACAGGCGCTGGATCACCAATATACTTTCGGAGCATGAAAACATGGAACACTGGGTGAATTCCCAATAAGCTGGCTGGCAATGTAGATCTGCAGGCCACTTTACGAACCCTCTCAAGGATTTCAAAAGGATCAATATACCTAGGGCTCAACTTTCCCTTCTTCCCAAACCTCATCACACCCTTTATGGGCAAAACTCTTAGCAAAACCCTCTTTCCTACCGTAAATGCTACATCACGAGCCTTCCGATCAGCATAAATCTTTTGCCTAGCGGTGATGCACAAAGCAAATCCTGAATCAACTTAACTTTCTTCAAGACATCCCAAACCAAATCAGTGCCCTAGTCTTCCTCGGCTTAAGACAACCAATTGGAGTACAACATAGCCTCCCATTTAAGGCCTCATTAGGAGCCACCTGAATACTCGATTAGTAGCTGTTGTCGTAGGTGAACTCTGCAAGCAGTAGGAACTGATCCCATGAACCCCCAAAATCCATTACACAGGCACGTAGCATGTCCTCCAAGATCTGAATGGTGCACTCAAACTGCTCGTCCGTGTGGGGATGAAATGCCATGCTCGGGTCAACCTGTCTGCCTTACTCATGCTACACCGCTCTCTAGAAATGCAATGTGAACTTCGTGCCTCGATCTGAGATAATAGACATCGGTACACTAAGAAGACGAACAATCTCATGAGTATAGATCTGACCCAGCTGCTCAAAAGAGTAGGTAGTCACAACCGGAATGAAATGTGCAGACTTGGTCAATCTATCCACAATAACCCATATTGAGTCAAATTTCCTCAAGGTCCATGAAGCCCAACTACAAAATCCACGGTGATACGCTCCCACTTCCACTCTAGAATGTCAAGTCTATATAGAAAACCACCCAGTCTCTGGTGCTCGTACTTCACCTGGTAACAGTTCAAACACTGAGCCACATACTCCACTATATCTTTCTTCATTCTTCTCCACCAGTAGTGGTACCTCAAATCCTAATACATCTTAGCGGCATGCGGATGAATGGAATACCATGAACTGTGGGCCTCCTAAAGAATCAACTCTCACAACCTATCCACATTGGGCACAAAAATCTGTGCCTGCATCCTCAACACCCCATCATCTCCAATAGAAACCTCCTTGGCATCACCGTGCCCTTGAGGAAAAGAAAATGGGGTTCATCATACTGACGCGCTTTGATTCTCTCATACGAAGAAGACCGAGAAACCATGCACACAAGAATCTGACTAGGCTTTGAAATATCAAACCTCACAAACCGATTAGCCAAAGCCTGAACATCCAATGCTAACAGTCTCTCTCCACTTGAATATAAGCAAGACTACCCATGCTCTCAACCGTCCTACTCAAGGCATCAATCACCATATTGGCCTTCCCAGGATGATAAAAAATGGTGATATCATAGTCCTTTAATAGCTCTAATCACCTTCGTTGCCTCAGGTTCTGATCTTTTTGCTTAAACAAGTGCTGTAGACTCTTGTGATATGTGAATACCTCACAAGACGCGCCAAAGAGATAGTGCCTCCAAATCTTCAAGGCGTGAACAATGGCTGGAAACTACAAATCATGTATTGGGTAGTTC
The DNA here is from genome assembly GCA_002018475.1 of Nicotiana obtusifolia. Lineage (NCBI taxonomy): Eukaryota > Viridiplantae > Streptophyta > Magnoliopsida > Solanales > Solanaceae > Nicotiana > Nicotiana obtusifolia. Next base: position 130,625 of record MCJB01052685.1, on the reverse strand, counting down.
TTCTCAAAGGGCTTCAATTGACGCGAAGCATAAGCAATCACTCTACCCTCCTATATCAATCAATAGCCAATGTCAATCCATGAAGCATCACAATAAACTGTATTGAACCCGATGCTGAAGGCAAACCCGGAATTGGAACTGTGGTCAATAAGCCTTGAGCTTCTGAAAGTTATCCTCACACTCGTCGAACCACCTGAATGGAGCATCCTTTCGAGTCAATCTGGTCAAAGGAGTTGCGATGGATGAAAAATCCTCCTCGAAACGACAATAATAACCAGCCAAGCCTAGAAAACTCACGGATTTGAGTAGTAGAAGACAGTCCAGGCCAACTCTAAACTGCCTTCACCATATTCGGATCCACCTTAATCCCCTCACTAGACAACACATGACCTAAAATGCCACTGAATGAAGTCAAAACTCACACTTGGAGAATTTAGCATATAGATTCTTCCCCCTCAAGATCTGGAGCACGGTCCTCAAGTGTTGCTCATGATCCTCCAGGCTGCGAGAATACACCAATATGTTATCAATAAACACGATGATGAAAGAATCAAATATGGCTGGAATACACTTTTCATCAAGTGCATAAATGTTGTTGTGGCGTTGGTTAGCCTAAATGACATCACCAAAAATTCATAGTGACCATAGCGAGTCCTGAAGGCAGTCTTCAGAATTTCTGAATCTCGAATCTTCAGCTGATGATACCCAGACCTCAAGTCAGTCTTCAAGAATTTCCAAGCACTCTGAAATTGGTCGAATAGATCATCAATATGCGGTAATGGGTACTTGTTCTTGGCTATAACCTTGTTCAACTGCTATTATTCAATACACATTCTCATAGAGTCGTCTTTCTTCTTCACGAATCGAATCGGAGCACCCCAAGGGGAGACACTTGATCGGCTGAAACCCATATCAAGAAACTCCTGAAGCTATTCCATTAATTCCTTCAACTCCACTGGTGTGATACGATATAGTGGAATATAAATGGGCTGAGTGCCCAGCACCAGGTCAATACCAAAATTAATATACCTATCGGGCGGCATTCCTGGTAGGTCTGCTAGAAACACATCTGGGAAATCTCTCACTACCAGAACTGACTCAACGGTAGGAGTATCAGCACTGACATCCCTCACAAAGGCTAGATATGCTTCACACTCTTTCTTAACCAATCGATGTGCTTTTAGAAAGGACACAACCCTGGTAGGAATATAATCCAATATAACCCTCCACTCCGACCGAGGCAACCTTGGAATAGAAAATGTCACCGTCTTGGCATGACAATCCAGGATAGCGTGATAGGGCGACAACAAATCCATTCCCAATATCACGTCAAAATCTACCATCCTGAGTAGGACAAGGTCAAATCTGGTCTCATAACCCCGATAGTGACCAAGCACGACCGATAGACATGATCTACAATAATAGAATCTCCCACAAGCGTAGACACATATACAGGGGCACTCAAAGAATCATGAGATATATCAAAATACTGAGCAAAGTAAGATGACATATATGAATAAGTGGAACCCGGATAAAATAAAACTAATGCATCCTTATGACAAACTGGAACAATACCTCTAATGACTTTATCCTATGCAACAGCCTCTGTCCTACCTAGAAAGCGTATCAATGAGCCTGACCTCTCCCTCTAAGGCGACCTCTACCCGCCTAACCTCCACCCCTAGTTGGCGGTGCGGGTGGAGCAGCAACCATGGCCTATGAACCCTATGAACCCTGGGGAAATCGTGGAACCTATGGAGCCTGTGGAGGTGCAATCCTCCTAAATGTGGGACAGTCACTCACCATATGCCTGGTATCTCCGCATTCGAAACAACCTCTCGGCAGGGGTGGATGCTGAAATTGGGTCTAACCCGACTGACTAGACTGATCGTTGAAAGCACCCCGTGCAGGAGGTGCACTGGAATGTGGTTATGCATAATGGGAATGGACCTCGGAATGACTGGAGGACTGCGGGTGGCTAGAAGCACTGAATGAACTGGTCGACTCGCATAGCCTCTACAGGGCGGGCACTAATAAATCCTCTAGAAACTCGAGGCCTCTTCGCCTCCCTATCCTCCCTCTCCTGGCCCCACATGCGCTCCATCCTCCAAACAATCTCTACAATTTGTTGAAATGATGTATCCATCTCCAACTCCCGAGCCATGCTGAATATAAGACAATAAATGAGTCCCTCGATAAATCTGCGGACTCAGTAACTGACTGTACAAACCAAAGTGGGTGCATGACGGGACAACTCAATGAACCTGATGGCATACTCCGACACCATCATAATCCCTTGACGCAGCTTCTCGAAAGTTATGCACCACGCATCCTGGAGGGTCTGGGGAACAAACTCCCTAGAAAACATATCCGAAAATTGAGTCCAAGTGAGGGGCGCTGAATCAGCTGGCCAACATTCTATGAGCCTGCCACCACCTATATTCTGCCCTTGACAGCAGAAATATAGTAAAGGCAACTCCGCTCACCTCCACAATACCCATGGAGCTGAGAATACGGTGGCACTTGTCTAGAAAACCACGCACATCCTTAGTAACTGTTCCACTATAAGTAGGAGGGTCATACTTCTTGAACCACTGAAGCCTCTTCTGCTCCTCCTCTGATGCCTCTAGCTTGACCTCAGGATGAACCGGAATAACGGGGTGTGCCGACATAACTCTCATAACATGATCAACCGGGACCTGCTACTCTGGAGTACGGGCCGTGGGAGTCTGAGCCCCTCCCCTAGCCTGAGATGTAGCGGGTGCAACGGGGATCAATACCACCTGAGCTAAAGTGTCGAACATGCTCAAGAAATGTGCTAAAGTATTCTATAGTCCAGGGGTAGCAACAGGTGCCGAACATGCATGTCCCCCAACCATAGCTACTGGTGGCTCCTCAATCACTGCTCCGGCAGGTGCTCTAGTTACAGCATGTGCTTCTCCTCTGCCTCTCACGGCTCTAGTAGGGGGAGCAGGTTGTCTGATCATTTGATCAATCAGTGCGGTGTCCTCACCATATTTATGAGAATAGAAAGACAATGGCTCGGATATTGAAATCAACAAATCTGCACAATAAGGAATCAAAGAACTTTAATTTTCCTAATAGTTCCGTAGCCTCTCGAATATAATTACGGACGCCACTGTACCGATGCGCAAGACTCTACTAAATTTTATTATGACTCATAGTACCTCTGAACCTAGAGCTTTGATACGAACTTTTCACGACCCACAATCTCAACTTCGGTAGTCGTGAAGGCACCTAGTCTCTAAGACTAGGTAAGCGTAACACATATGGAGAATATAGTGGAAATAACGAATAAGATATGGAATTAAACTAATAAAAATAAAACAAAAGAAAATTGAACAACAGTCATATAATTCCCAAAACAGGTAGTACAGAGTCATAAGCTCTAAGAAGTACACTAGGAATCTCTAAATACAATATTGTTTTTATGTAAAGATAAACAGTAGAAAAGACAGTAGAAGAAGGTGACTCCGACGCCTGCGAGCGTCAAGCAGGTATACCTTGAAGTCTTTGAAATATCTGGGTCATCTCATAGGCATCCAACTCGAGCAGAAGTACCTAAATCTGCACAAAAATATGCAGAAGCGTAGCATGAGTACACCACAACACTACCTAGTAAGTATCCAGCCTAACCTCGGTATTGTAGTGACGAGATGAGGTCAAGACATCTAGTTGTAGAACCTGCGCAAAATATTAATTTAATCTAATAACGAGAAAATAAAGGAAATAAATGACAACAAGGCAATTTATCGATACAAGGCTATCAACGGAAATAAAAGCAGCATATGTCAGCAAAGAGAGTACATATGAAAAAGATAACAAGTAACCAATTACAATCAAAATACGAATAGAATGAGGTAAGGAAAACAAAACAATAATCATTCAAATCAACAAGCCTTTCCAACATAGAATGTACAACAAGAATCAGACCGAGGTACCCCACCTCATATTCACATTTTGACAAATCACAATCAAAATCTTTCTTATATCGCCGCATGGCCTTGCATTTATTTTTAAAAAATATTTTTTTTTCGAAATAGATACACGCGCTTTAGCCCCCTTATTTCACCACGTGGCTGCAAGTAATTCCCTTAATAGAAACACACATATAAATTCCACCTTATCTTGTCGCCTGCGCATCAACTCCCACCCTTGTACCGCTGCATACACATCAATATTACAACATAATAATCAACTCACACAACACGTGCCCAATGCCAGAATATTACCAAAATCAATAATACAAATATCACCTCAAAACGTAGCCCATGGCTCAACCACAATGTGTACAAGAATCTCAATAACAACAAAATGAATGGGAAATAACTCAACAATGAAAGGTATTCCAATAACCAACAATTTCAACCACAAACATGTTATTAGCTCTCAACAACAACAACTTCAATAACTCAACAATGAAGGTAGTTCCATAAAATGTCAACTTCAAACTCTAGTGCATAACATAAGCTTAACAATAAAAGAGATAGCATGAAAATCTATCCCTCTCACAAATGCGACCAATTGCCGGAAATGCGAACGTATCGAGCCCAGGCCTTTCTTCGCAATTGCGATGAAGGCATCGCAAATGCAATACCTGCCCCTCCCTGCCTACATTGCAATTGTGAGGCTGGTGCTCGTAATTGTTATATTTGGAGGACCAACACACCACCAACCCAAAAATGAATTCAAACCAGTCCGAAACACATTTGAACCTCAACCGAGCCCTCGGGGCTCAATACAAAACATCCACGCAAATCTACAAACATCATACAAACATGCTTGCATGATCAAAACACAAAAATAACATCTGAAACCACGAGTGGCCACCAAAACGCATGAAATTCAAAAAAAAAACTCAAGAACCTCTATAATTTCAACCAAGCATCTGAATTCTATCAAACTAACTTCGAATTACACAAAATTTTGCAGATAAGCTGCAAATAGTAAAATAAACTTTTCAAAAGTCTCAAAACCAAAATCCGAACCCGATATCCATAGATTCAACCAATGATCTAACCTAAGAAAGTATCTAGACCTCAAATTGTCAACTTTTGGCAAAACAAGCCAAATCAACCTAGGGGCCTCCAAATTCAATTCCGGACAAACGCCCAAGTCCAAAAATACGATACAAACCTATTGGAGCCATCAAAATACAGTTATGTGGTCATTTTCACAAAATTCAAACTCGGTCAATATTTTACAGCATAAGCTTCAAAACCAAGAACCAAGGAGTGCAAATCATTCTAAAACTTTCCCGAAACGAAACTAAGCATCCCTGCAAGTCATAACACCACATATACCCATATAGGAAGCTTCAAAATGAAAACAGGGCTCAAATATACAAAACAAATGGTCGGGTCATTACACTTCATCACCATATTATCATAGAGCCAATGGACAAGTGAGTCAACGAATAAAGTGATTATCAACAATTTAAAGAAACGTTTGGAAGCTACCAAAAGAAGGTGGCCAAAAGTGTTATAGGCAATGTTATGGGCTTACGGAACAACATTAAAATAAGCATGGGAGAAACTCCTTTTCACTTGTTTACGAGACCGAAGCTTTGAACCCACATGATATAGGAGAATCAAGCTTAATATTTGCTCATACAACAAAATCGTCGATGATGTATCTTTAAGACAAATTTAGATACGTTTGAAGAGCACACAGAATTAGCTTTTACTCAAATGGCTGCCCAAAAGCAGAGGATAAGAAGATATTACAATCGAAGGTCAATTTGCGACACTTCAAAACTGGGGACTTCGTCCATAGGAAAGTGTTTCCAATAATACAAGAGATTAATACCGGTCCATGTTGGGAAGGACCATACCATGTTCTAAAGTATTACTAGAAAAGGAGTTAATGAATTGGAAATCATGAAAAGCAAAGTGTTACCCTCAAATTAGAATATGGTACATTTGATGAAGTATTACTTCTAAGAAAGCCCCCGTTGTTAGTTATTTCTTATTCAATTATTTATTTGATCATATGATTTTACTAACATTCTTAAATGATAGCCAAAAAGCTAACTTGGACTAAAGGATGACAATAGACCCGATATGGTGTACGAAGATAACATATGAAGATATTAGTTCGAGATGGTTCAAGTTAGACGATGAATTTCAAAAAACATTTCAAGAAATTCCGGACCTAATGAGAATAACTTGAATGACTATAGCTTTTATGTTTCTAAAGATATTTTTACGAAATAGAAACAATTACAGAACAAGATATTTTCAGAAAATTTTATGATTATAATACAATGAACAAAGATATTGTATTTATATCAAAAGCAACCATTGTACTGTTATCTGTAAATAATAATGTTATTCTTCAAAAAAATTTATATCAAAATCTTATGAAGATCTAATTTGTATTTCAAGTAGCTCAATACTTGTACGAGTTAAACAATGATACTTAATCCTATTTTACATCAAACATGAAGATGAGACGTCACCTTCATTAGTATCTATGTACAGGTAAAATCGGGGGCAATATTTACCTCGATTCCCCGATGAGAGAACGAAGGGGGAGCACAAATCCACGAAATTGTAAACGAGGACACGACCATTCGTATCGAGACCCCAGAAGAGTGCACGGTATATCCGACATCGAACATGGTAAAGAGATGTGCTCCGGGCCGAGTATAAGTTTTAAACCTCGGGAGACACAGTGAACGGTTACGCATGACGGATAGAGGATGATATCATGATATCACGTCGCGAATCTAGCTCGATGTAGATTATGGACCAACAATTAACTGGAAAAGAAGATTTTTTACCTTTTTAGATTTATACTAGGAGTGAAACTCTCCTACTCTATAAAGGGGATGTTTTCTTTAGTCTGACACATTATAACACGCAATTCAAGCAATAAAGATATACTTTTGTCTTCTAGCTACTATTAAAGGCATTACTCACTTGTTCTATTCTTTATTTACGACTGGAATTGAACCGAGGGTCCAATTGAAGACGAGCTCATCAGTCAATCTAAGATCAGTCCTGGTCTTAATATTGCGATTGGTTCGATCGTTTATTTCATCTTTAATTAATTTATCTTCTATTATTAATAATTTATTTTGAATTAAACCATGTATCCTTTAAACCGCATACAAATTTAATTGTTACCTACTTTTGGGGTAAACAGTTTGGTGCCCACTGTTGGGCTAAAGATAATAGAGGTGATTTTATATGAATCTCCATAACACACCCTATTTTATGCTTTTTCTTTGAAATAAATTCCAAGTCAGCCTGAAAATGTCAAACTCTCAGTCGGCTCACTTGAATGTTAATGCTGAGTTAGGCCATCAAATCGAAAATAATAATGTGGTGCCCAGCAATTATGTGCTTCATTCCGATCCCAACGGTGTCCTAGCCACCGATCCGGTCAATGCTAACTCACAGGTGGTCATCAACAATTTGCCAACTGATCTTGAAAACAGTGTTCACGGAGTACCCCGATCAACAGCTCGAGAAGCTCTCGAAGGTGAAGGTGATGGGTGATCCTACGACTGATTTTTGAAATGCTACAGGCTCAACAAGCGGCAATAGCACAACTGCAGAATCAAAGCCACGCCCCCAACAGGGTCGAGCCTGAACAATCCTGGGAAAGCACTTGAAGAGATGAACAAATTACCGAGAGACAGAGTGAAGGCGAGCCTGGGGTAAATTTCGAGGTGATGAAGATACTCGAAGAAATAACAAAACGGGTGGAGTCAAGCGAGAAAAAGATTGAGGCTGATGACAAGTAGGTGTAAGCATACAACTCCAGGGTCAATCAGATCCTGGGAGCACCACCAATATTGAAGGCACTAGACTCCAAAATATTTATCCAGAAGCCCATTTCTCCGAGCGCGACACCAAAGCCGATCTCAATGAGGTTTTGTATGCCCGACATCCTCAAATATAATGGGACCACAAATCCAAATGGGCATGTGACCAAAGGGAAGGATTTGGAAGACGATGAGATCGAGTCGGTGTTACTGAAAAAGTTTGGGGAAACTTTGTCCAAGGGAGCAATGATATGGTATCACAACTTGCCCCCAAATTCCATTGACTCATTTGCTATGCTTGCAGATGCTTTCGTAAAGGCTCATGCTAGGGCCATCAAGGTTGAGACCATAAAGTCAGATCTTTTCAAGGTTAAACAAACGGACAACGAGACGCTCAAGGAGTTCGTGTCAAGATTCAAGATGGAACGGATGGACCTACCACCGGTTGCAGATGATTAGGCCCTTCAGGCATTCACTCAGGGGCTCAATCCCCGAAGGTCCTTGGCCTCTCAACAGATAAATTAAAACTTAGTGGAGTACTCGGCGGTAATCTATGACGATGTCCACAACAGGTACCAATCGAAGATTAGGGTCGAGGACGACCAACTCGGGGCCCCTTCTGGATCTGTATACCCTATCAGGGCCGATGATACATCTAAGAGAGCTATTGATCAAGAGCCAAGACCCGTCCGAGACCGATATTAACCATACAGCGCGGACCGAAGGTGTCATGTCCCGACCTTGGGGAGCGCGACCGACGCTCAACCGAGATACCCCGGTTAAGCAAGCCTGATAGATGCCTTCTACCCAACCTTTCCCATGAATAATGTAAGAACCAATACAAGTGATAGACATGCGAAGAGTCAATTATTGCACTTTTTTTTTCCATTACTAAAGGATATTAATTTTTTTTATTTTTCACAATATTACAAGTTTGTAAATATGATGACAAAAATAAAACATGTTTGCCCAAATGCCAACACATACTAGTATAATTCCCAACATCATATACCATCCACAACCTGTCTATGGAGCCTCTAAGTATACCAGAAGAGTAGTATGGAAATGACGGCAACAAGGCCCCCGCTATACCTCAAAACACAAAGTACAACATCAAACGATATCAGGTCTGGAATAGAGTAGGGCTCACCAAAACCTGCTGTATAGGGAGTAACTGCTAACGATGACCAAAGTTGCACGTTGATGAACCACCTGCATCCATTGAACATGCAGCGCTCCCGGCAAAAGGAACATTAGTACATATGAAATAGTACTACTACGTAAAGCTAAATGCCCTCTTTAAAAAATGAATGCCCATATAAGAAAGGGAAAACCATATAAACAGCAAGTCACAATCAACAAAATCCAAATGCCAATTAAAACATTTTAATTTTCAAAATACGAAAATAATATATATACATACATACATACATACATACATATATATATATATATATATATATATATATATATATATATATATATATATATGTTGGGAGATCATTAGCATTAATATACCATCATGTTTTTAGCATGGAGTCCGATCACGCCGATCGGCTAGACCATCTCCCCATGAACAATGTGGTTTGACATGTGATGCGAAAAAACAAGTGTTACCAAGAGTAGTACCGCCATGTGCGCAACATGGCATCGGATTTCCACCCGATCAGCTAGGCCGCCTTCCCACATATGCCGTGTGGGTTGACTTTCCAATTCACAGCCATTTTTAATCTCATCTCGATTAAGGGGAATAATCTCCTCCCAAATAAGGGGAATAATCACAATCCACTCTTACATCGGCACGTGTAGTTTTCGGTATGGGCCTTATGACCCACCCTTCCTCGGTTTGCTAATGATACTCCCAAAAACATTTTTGATTTGCATACAAGGGAAACAAAAGCACAAATATGTTTTATATTCACCTCATTACCTTTAACACTATAAATATCTTTATTAGTACTTTCAATAACTTACAATACTATTATTTCATTGGCTCTTTTGGCCATACATATCATTTATCATTCATGGCACGATGTCCATATTTCATATTCCACACTTTCATTTCTTTCCTCTTGTGTATCATCATCATAGATATCAACATATAAAATATTTCGGAAATCACAACTTTGAGTTCATTAGAAATGCAGAATTTAAGCATAATAGATTTCTCTCCAAGAAATGAACTAAAATGATTAGCAATCGATGTGCAAGTTAAAATCATAAACAAGTAACACACCATTTATTCTTGAAATAATTTTTTCCCAAAAGAGCAATACACAATTTTCACTGACGAACATGTAAGAATGCAAAACACTTTGAAAATACTAACAAAGCATAGCATTAGTTAAAATTGCCACATATGTGCATGACTTGATTACATATGCTTTTAGGAAATTCTATTTTTGAAATAATTTTGGAACAGTTGAATCAAAGCTCATTTCATAATCTTTCTCACATCACCTTGTTACATTGGCACCAATAGCCGCATGTATAACTTTCATTCTTGACACGTTGGCTACACTCTATATCCCCAACTCACTTATTTCACTTGCAAACATTTTTATAGATTATCAACAGCGAAAGCATTCGAAATCAAGGCCTTAAGTATATATATATGAGCAATAAGAGTTTTAGGCGCATTGGGTATCCTTTCCAAGTCAAGCATAATGGACTTTAATTTGAAATATGATTTGAGGTTATAATGCTTTAACACATAAACCGTACTTGAACACATTCCCGAGGGATAACATAATGTGATAGGAATTTTCATAATACGTTTTGAATACATAGCTCTTGACACTTTGCTTACTAAGAACCATCGAAGTCATTGGGAATAACTCGGAATATGGGAATAAGGAACTTGAGCCAACCATACTAGAAACTTAGGGGGACATTATGGAATTTAATTCTAATAGAGAAGTTTAGCCCTCATACCTTGCTTTTAGCTTTCCTTAAATTACAACAACGTCCCAAAAATCCTAGAAATCTCAATCTATTTTGACACATAACAAAATATAACACAAATTAGGAAGATATTCATGGTCTCAGCTCATTTGAACATTTCATCAAACACCAGGTGTGCAAATTTAACTACAAGGTTGTTATACAAGATTCCCTTCATTACATAACCCTATCTTTACTTATTTGAGCTCAACAATCTTCCCATTATTTGTTCATGCATGTATAAATAATATTCTTACACCCAAGAATCATACTCTCAATATACCATCTTCTACCCAAATTCGAAATTGAAACCTAGGGTATGGAACCTTACCTCTTAGATGAAGAAATTGTGAGGTTTCTTGTTGAATTTCATGGCTTGAGCAAGATTGGATGATTAGAATGTTAGGTTTCTTCCTTCTCTCTCTAAAATGCTCTTACCTCTCTCTAAAATCATCAACTAATCACCAAAAAATAAACCCCAAAGGCTATTTGACGAAATGGGATCGGGTTATACAATATAAGAAAATGGACCCTCCGATCTCAACTCTGCGGTCGCATAATGCACCGTAGATCACGTCTGTGGTCCACAAACTGGACCACGAAATGGTCCTCAAGAATCTGACCTAAACTATCAGGTCTGCGACCATTCTGCATTCTGCATACCACTTATGCAGCTGTAGAATGAATTATGCGACTATAGAATGGGCGCAAAACAACTTTCAAAATTCAACAACTCTCTGCACAACTATGCGATGGATATGCAGCCCACAAACCGATTCTACGGTCGCAAAACAGACCGCGGAATTGCCTTCTTCTACCAAACAATTCTACAATCGTCAAACACATAAGCCTACCTCGGCACCATAAAACATGAATCCCTAGGCAAAATATTTATGGGGCCTTACAAAAGGGGAAATTGATCTGGGCGTCACCCTGCAAGGAACGTGAAGAGAAGCAATCGAGGGCCTACTGCCCGAGGTCTGGTGAGCAAGAATGGATTTGACATGTCACTTGGGAGTAAGGAGGCACTAAGGTTATCGGAATATAACTTCAACGTAGATGTTGCAAGCATCGTGTCGGCCATAGGGCACATCAAAGAGACCAAGTGAACTCGACCGTTACAGTCCGATCTAGCCCAGAGCGATCCTAACTTGATGTGTAAGTATCACGGCACTCACGGTCATTGGACGGAAGATTGCTGACAGTTGAAAGAAAAATTTGCTCAACTGTTCAATAATGGGCACCTCCGAAGAATTCCTAAGTGAACGAACCAAAAACCATTTCAGAAACAGGGATACTACCGGAGGTAACCACTCACAAGCTGTGTTTGGACCCGAAGTTCTATCTGGTTAAGCAGAAGAGGAGACCACAATCCGAGATCAAACACGCGTTCATCACGGATGAGGTATCCAAGCATCTAAAAGTAGGATCTATCCAGGAAGTTAAATACTTGGATTGGTTAGGTAACGTAGTGGTAGTACCTAAAAATGAAATAAACTACTGATGTGTATGGATCATAAAGACCTATACAAAGCATGACCAAAGGATTCTTTCCCTTTGCCTAACATCGATCAAATGATCGACGCGATGGCTGGACATGAGATACTCAGGTTTGTCGACGCCTATTCCAGGTACAACCAAATTTGCCCGGACAATCAAGAAAAGACTTCTTTCGTAACCAAATTTAGCACCTACAGCTATAACATAATGTCATTTGGATTAAAGAACGCCGGTGCAACCTATCAACGTGCAGTAAACCGGATGTTCGAAGAACAAATAGAGAAATCAATGGAAGTTTATATTGACGATAAGTTGGTCAAGTCCCTACAAGCATAGGACCATTTGAAACATTTGCAGGAAACCTTCAACATACTAAGGAAATACAACATGAAGCTAAACTTGGAGAATTACACATTCGAGGTTGGTTCGGGCAATTTCCTCGGGTTCATGGTATCCAATCGGGGGATAGAGATCAACCCCGACAAAGGCCATTGAGGAAATCACCGTAGTGGACAACGTCAAGGCGGTTCAAACAATGACCAGGCGTATAGCCGCATTGGGCTGGTTCATCTCGAGGTCCTCAGACAAGAGCCATTGATTCTTCTAACTTTTGAAAAAGATGAACAATTTTTCCTGGACTCCAGAATGCCAGCAAGCTTTGGATGAACTCAAACGCTACTTGTCGAGCCCCCCTCTGCTGCACACTCCGAAGGAAAACGAATAGATGTACCTCTACCTGGCAGTTTTTGAGGTAGCATTAAGTGGTGTCTTAGTCCGGGAGGAAGAAGGTATGCAATTTCCTATTTACTATGTTAGTAGATCCCCAGGCGATGCCGAATAGAGGTATCCTCACCTAGAAAAGTTAGCGCTCGTTTTGCTAAGAACCTCCAGGAAACTGTACTTTCAATGCCACCCCTATATGTGTCGTAACCTTTTACCCCCTGAGGAATATCATGCATAAGCTCGAGCTCTCGGGCCGGTTGGCCAAATGGGCCATGGCGTTTAGTGGATACGATATCGAGTACCAACCTCGAACTGCAAATCTCAGATTTTGGTAGACTTCGTGACCGAATTTATGTGGGCCTTAATACGCGAAGTCAAAAAGGAATTAATGCTCACCTCGGGAGCTAATTCGAGAACCTGGACCCAATTCACGAGCGGTGCCTCCAACGCGTAGGGGTCTAGGCTCGGTATCGTGTTTAAACCACCTACGGGAAGCGTAATTAGGCACTCAATTAGAACTATAAAATTTACTAACAATGAAGCCAAGTATGAGGCCATGATTGCAGGTCTAGAACTAGCTAAAAGCCTTGGGGCCGAAGTGACCGAAGCCAAATGCGACTCCCTCTTCGTCGTAAATCATGTAAATGGAACGTTCGAAGTGAAAGAAGAATGGATGCGGAGGTACTTGGACAAATTTGCAGGTAACCCTGCACCAATTCAAGGAGTGAACTTTACAGCATGTACCCCTAGATAAAAATAGTGAGGCCGATGCACTGGCTAATTGGGGTCGTCTATTGACTCCGATGAATTCAGCTCTGGGGCAATGGTATAGCTGATGAACTCGGAGATAGACAAAGGTCACGCTGAAGTAAACTCAACAAGTTTAACTTGGGATTGGAAAAACAAATACATAGACTACTTGAAGACAGGAAAATTGCCTTCGGGTCCCAAGGAATCGAGAGTCGTGCGCACCAAAGCTGCCAGATTTAGCTTAGTCGAAGGGGCATTGTTCAGGAGATCTTTCTTCGGCCCACTACCTTGATGCTTAGGGCCGGGAGAGACCGAATACGCCATGAGAGAAGTTCACGAGGGCACTTGCGGGAACTATTCGGGGGAAGAATCCTTAGTTGGGGAGCTAATCAGAGCCAGCTACTACTGGAATGAAATTGAGAAGGATGCAAAAAACTTCATGCGAAAATTCGACGAGTGCTAAAGACACGCCCCCATGATTCATCAACTAGGAGAGATGCTCCACTCGGTCCTGTCACCATGACCTTCTATGAAGTGGGGAATGGACATCGTTGGTCCCCTGCCATGGGCACCTAGTAAAGTTCAACTCATACTATTCGTGACCGATTATTTTTCCAAATAGGTTGAGGCTCATGCGTTCGAGAAGGTCCGAGAAAAAGAAGCCATCGACTTCGTCTGGGATCACATATTATTTCAATTTGGGATACCGAGATTGTTTTCGACAGCAGAAAATAATTCCTCGACAACAAGGTGAGTAAGTTTTTCGATGATCACAAGATCAAGAAGATATTATCAATGCCTTACTACTCTAATGGGAAAGGGCAAGCAGAATCGACAAACAAACTATACTCCATAACTTGAAAAAAAGGTTGACCGGTTCGAAAGGAAAGTGGAAAGAAATCTTGCCCGAAGTCCTGTGGGCATACCGTATGACTTCGAAGTCAAGTACCAAAGTGACCCCATTTTCTCTGCTCTATGGAGTGAAAGCCTTAATTCAAGTTGAGGTAGGGGAATCGAGCCTCAGGTTCCAATATGCTACAAAAGAGTCAAACGGCAAGGCCATGACCACGAACCTAGAACTATTGGACGAAAGGCGTGAGCCCGCCCTAGTCTGGTTGGCCGCCCAGATGCGGCGAGTAGGACGGTACTATAACCGAAGAGCCAACCTCCGACATTTTCAAGTCGGAAACTTGGTATTGAGAATGGTAACACAACACACCAGGAACCCAAAATTGGGAATGACCGTGTCGAGTCGTCGGAATAATCGGCAAAGGCTCATATAAAATCGAATTAGGAGATGGTGTTGAACCACCAAACTATTGGAATGTGGCACACTTAAAGCAGTACTACTACTAAGGTATGAACTTAATTCCTTTTTAGTTTTGTTACATTACGAATTAACGTATGCGAGTACTCGGCCAGGGGCAAATGTGACTATTAGGTCTAAAAGCACGTGTTTTACTGTTTTCCATTGAACCGAATTTGTCCCGAAGTGGGTTTTTTGGCAAGGCTATTAACGAGACAACAGTAAAACATGCTACCATTATTTTGGAGACCGACCTTAGACCGAAATTGATGATCGATTGCACCAAATCAATAGTATCCAAGCCTTCGTAAGTTCGGCCTCGAATACTAGGGGGCTATTACACCTAAATTAAGATCTTTAGCAAGGGTAAAGAAAACTTTATATGTCGAAATCTAAGGCTTGGTGGTTAGTATTTATTGCAAGGGTCAAACGGTCATGCGAGTCGTGCCCATGTAGCCCACTCTAGCCACGATATAAGGCTTATGAGCCTCCGATCATGTACCCTACATATAAAGCAATTAAAGAAATCTTTGCTTCCCTTATACTTTATTACTACATATTTTGCTTCTTCGATCCCAGATCCTATAAGCCTACGGGCTACCCGTACTCGAGACTGTCATCCATAAGAAATTTGGATGGCTCGGGCGATCTAGTCCCAGAGGCACTAAGCCTATTAAGCAGTGCCCGAATATGAAAGGCTATGGCCACCCTAAAAATGGCTCGGAGATGCCTGAAGTCCATAAACAGGGAAAACCTAAATGAAATGGCCCTAAAATGCACGATAAAACCACCCAAAAAAGTCACGATAAAATGGCCCCAAAATGAACAAATAAAATATACAAGGGAAAACCAAAAAAAGAACTAAGTCATCTACACCTGGTCTTCACCGGGGCTCGACTCATCACCAGAACCGTAGGAATCCTCGGGCCTTCGCGACCCACAGGATCGTAGAGTTCCTTTCCTTCGGCCTCGAGTTTCTTGGCTTCTTCGATTTCGGCTAACCGGTCAAAACCTCGGGCATGAATCTCATCGAGGGTCTCCCTCCGGGATAGCTACTTCACATATTTAGTCTTCGTCTTTAAGAGGTCCTTCACTATATCTACGTCAGCCTTATACTGGGCCATCATCTCCTCATCATCGAAGGAATCAATCGAAGTTGCCTCTGATTTGGACCTTAGCACAGTATATTCTTGGCCGAGGGCATCCCATTCCATGACGGTGGAGTTTAGTTGTGCCCAAAATTCATCATTTAGCCAAGACTACTTGTCGGCCTTGTCCTTTTCCACCTAGAGTTGGTCCCTGACCAATGCCAGCTCCTCTTTTGCAGCCTCTTTTTTCGAAGCCAGCAGGTCCATCATGCCCTTCCACGCTTCGGTCGTGGCCTTGACCTCATCCATCTCAGCCCCAAAGCTGGTCGAGGTCTATCTTCTCTTGGACCTTTGAAGTTGCGATGTTAGTCACCATAAGTAGCTTCTCATTCTTAGCCTCAAAGATCCTTACCTTCTCAACCAGGTCGGTGTGCTCCCGCTTCACGGCCAATACCTCCTTCTCAACCTTTTCCAGCTTGGCTCGGAGAATTGAGAGATCCTTGAGGGCCTCATCTTGTTGTTCACTAAGAGCCTTGTACATGTCCTTCTTTTGGACTTTCTCTTTAAGCTCGAACTCGAGTTGGCTGATGTCCAAGTGGGACTGAAGGAAGCTGTCATGATGAAGCACCGAAGCCTGAAAAACAACAAAGTCATTTGAACATGTCTAAAACTAAGAAAAATTTGCAAGGGGAACGAAGAGTAGACGCCTTACCCGGTTCAGTACCTCTTGTACCTCGTTAAAGAGGCTCGACGTGTCTATTTTGTTCATCTTTGCCTGGCCCTCCTCGGTCATCAGGCAATGAAGGTAGCTGGCCTCGCCCATCGGAGAGGAAAATGCCCGGGCGTCTGCTGGGATAGTAAGAACGTCCGTTCTCTTACAGTCGGGGTCCACACTCGGGGAAAGGAACCGGTTCACTAATTTCTACCTCGAGCTCAGCTCCCCCGCTCCCGATGGCACATCCTTTTTTAGGACCTCCAGATGACCAAGCCCGGAGAATTCCTCCAATGCTGCCATATCTATGCCATCGAAGAACGTGTTGAGGGCATCATCTGGGCCCGATGTACTCTCGTTTGACTTCTCTTTATTAGCTTGATCCTCTTCGAGCATGGACTCAGTATAGACGACGTCTCCGTGATGTCAATGACACTAGCTACCTCACTCTGGATGGGAGCGATTCAGTGTATTCATATTCATTACCTTTATTTTCTTTATCCTCCAAAGATTCTTCCTCGAGGGTAGATAAGCTCATAGCTGGTTGAGTCGTCTCAATAGCTTCGTTGGATTTCTCGAAATTAGAATTAAGATTTATAGCTTCATTACGAACTTCGTTGAAGGTGTCAAAAGCACATATGATGATACATCCAACTCATATCCATCTCAAAATTATTTTCAAGGGCTTCATATATTTCAACCCATAGCTTAATCTCTGCATGCTAGTTTCCTTCCCAGTTCATCAGCCTCGTAAGATGCTTCAAAGGCTCAAGAACATATTCAAGAAATCTAATCCTTTCTGAAGAGGTACGAAGATCATCTTTGGATCGGGTATATTATTGAACTAATTCACTCGCATACACTTCTTTCTGATCAAGAATATTTTTTTGCTTTGAAACTCTTCAATTGCCTTAGATGAATGCTCAATAAAACTTGCTGCATGTCATTCAATTCCACTTACATCTTCTTCATGTCCACCTTCATTGTTGCTAGATCCAAGGTCATCACATTGATTTGTTCTTGGACTGATTCCTTTTCTCTATCCGAGACTTCTTTTTAATTTGAAGACTTTCAAATTGTGCTATCCAATCACCAGCCACCACCGTCAGTTCGGCAATCTGACTCTCGAACCAGACAATTTTTTTGATCAATTCCCTACCAGTTAAATTAATCTATGACAATAAAATGAAATTTGAAGTATGATACAGGTTCGAAAAAGGAAAAAAATAAAGGAAAGGAGAAAAAGAACTCTATGAGCCGAATGAACCATATCATTTGCAAGGGTAATGGTGAAATGAAATTCCAATCTTTACTTCTCAAGTGGGCTGATGAGTTTTTTCAGCCAAGGGGCAGCCTAGTCAAGTGGACTTAGAAGATTTATTTCCTCCGAAACATCTATTACCACTTGCCATATTTTTCCTCTCTGGAAGGGCCGGCCTAATCGTGAACAGAAATGGTGGGGATTGGTTCCGGAGCTGTAGGAGATTGATCGCCACTGAAAAAATCGGAAGGATGGTCTTCATCACCAAAATCACAAAAACCTGGATCAAATAGAGTTTTGACTGTCTCCGACGCTGATGACGTCCAAATCCACTATTACAAAGTAAATGAACGCGGTTGCATGCAATATAATATACCCAATTATGAGTCAGGGTCGAACCTACAGATAACAATATGTAGGCGATTGAGTAATGTAAGAGAATTATCACTTATTATGCTAAGCCAAACACTTAGAAAGGTTTTGAGAAAAGATTTATAACTAAATGTAAAAATATAAACTAACCTAGAAAGTGAGTAAAATTATCAACAGCCACAAGCATAGATATAAGAAAAATTACACTCAATTAATGATCCAATGTATTTCAAGATTTTACAAATATGAGCGAGTTTATATTAATTAGCCTCCGGTAATAATTCTTTATTAGCTTCTTCCAAAAACTAATAAGACTTCCAAATTGAGTTATCCCTCAAACAATTAAGATATAAAGCACACCCGAATATGGCTACAAGTAGTTCAATCCTATCCCTAGATAGAATCTATAAAATGAGGGTTACGCCTCATGTTCTTGTTAATTAATCTTTCCCAACCGCAAATCATCATTTTCATAATTAATTCAAAGTTAATGCGCGAGTCCTAAGGTTATCTAATTCCTTTGGAAATATTAAAGAATAAGAATAATTAAAGAAATAATAACTCACTTCAACATAAATAAATATCGTTCAATACATAAGCACAGCAAGATATTTAATCCGCACTTTAAATATGAATATTCCCATAAACAAGATTCAAGTATTGAAAAAAATAATACACACTTAGATATACAATACACAGCAAGGAAATTGAAGAAATGAGTAAAAATGGGTAAGAAATTCTCAACAAAAAGCTTCAAATCTTCAAGGCCCAAGTGTGTGCGCAAGAACCCATGCTCCAAAACTTGTCTTCTCTAGTCAAGAGACTGAAAAATAAGCCCAAGATTAGTTTTCAATAAGCTAGGTCGTGTATTTGTCAGTTTGGAATGGAGAAAATGTAAAATGCCAACGTTGCCCAGGTCTGAAGCCCGTTGGCCGCACCTGCGGAAGAATCATCTCAGGTGCGGTTCCGCAGATGCGGATACCTGCTTGTAGAAGTAATAACAGGTGGAAAATGGCTATTCCGCAAAGCGGACAAGAGGCCGCAGAAGAGCGTCCGCAAATGCGAACATCAGGCAGAGAAGTGAGACCGCAGATGCGGCTCATCAATCGAAGATGCGGTTTCTGCCTTGCAGGTCTTCTTCCGCAGATGCGGACTGTTTCTTGCATATGAGAGACCGCAGATGCGGACCATTCTGCGCAGATGCAGTTCCACTGGAAATATTTTCATTTCTTTTACTCTTTTTGCACAATTACACTTTATTTGATCTCAACTCTCTTCAAGACATCATTTATCTGAATATGTAGCAACGCCCACTATAAACAACCTCATATTATAATTAACAAATACAAAAACTAAATAAAAGCCACTAAAATAAATGGTAAAATCACCACTCATCAAAACCCCCAACTTAAAGATTTTGCTTGTCCTCAAGCAAATTAAAATAAAAAATTCAATGAGGCTTTACCATTTAAAGCACAATTAGCATCGCTATCATTTCCAAATCACATTTTTCAATTAAGCATAACACTTGTGGATTTGGTTGGTACTAATAATTAGGCTCAAGCAAGTGAATCTCAACCAAATAATTTCCTCATTTAAACCTCAATCTCAAGAATGCAATGGAGTTTCAAATTTATGAAGTGACAACAACCAAGCCTCAAGAAGCGACTCAAAAGCACTAGTCTACTACATATGCTCAATTTACTCAATTCAGAATATATCAATGTCACCAATCCATCATAATCCATGTGCCCTCACAAGAAAGAATATTCCAAAATCACCATATTTTCAATAATACCATAAGAGACAAATTGCACAAACACATTCACTCTAAACAAAGAAGTTCAAGTGTTACAAAATATCATGCCATAAGATTACCCTTATTTTAATTCGTTGCCTATTCAATAACATTCGGTTGGAGATCCAATAAGGACTTTTTAAGCTTGTAATGTAGGCTTGGTGAAGGGTAGAAAATAAATAAATAAAAATAAAATAGAATAACAAAAGCGACTAATCCGTAAATACATCACCACTCACAAACTATGCCCAACAAGAGTACATGATAAACAATAGTAAAACAAGTCTGTCAAGGGCACACAATGTCCATACAAAAGCATAAGCCCGGCAAGGGCACAAGTTAAGCATTTATATAAAAATAAAGTATACTGCCTAAAGCCACCCCCAACTAAAAACATTGCAGTGTCCTCACTACACAGTATCAGAATAAAATAAGAGCAGTTGGAGGGTCTCTATAAGGTCAGTATCATACTAGCAGACTGCGGGAAAAGGGTCATCTCTGCTGTGTAGAGCTCTCGGCCTCATCATCATCTGTATCATCAGTATCAGCATCAGCATCATTCAACAGGAAGGAATACTTTTCACTATCATCGTTGTCCTCGACCGGTATCATCCTGTTCCGCTGCCCCCACGCCTCTCCAGATCTTTACCATGAACTTGCCCTTTTTCTTGTTTTTGTCTCTCTCCTTCTGGAAGTTCGCCTAGAGTGAAACATGAGCCTTGGCCATATTGCCATATGCTTCCTCGAGCTACTTAACAGAACCTGCTAGCTTCTCATGAGACTCTGCTTTCTTTTTCTGGGCCTCCGGGGAGGTATTAATTTCTTCCCTAGTATAATACTCGGGCATAGGCTACGAGTGTGAGGGCCCACTAGGGAGCTGTGACACTATGTCACGAATGGAGGCAAGCTGGGAATTTAGCATCCCAAATGGTCCTTCGGCCTATGTAGCGTGTGAGGAGGACCCCTTACCTACAACAATCTCCATTTTCTTCTTCTTGCTCTTGAGTACACTGCCTTCTCCTGTCACTCTCAATGGGTGAAAGGGTTTGTCCGCCGGTATCCAATGATCTCCATCCCACTACTCAACCTGCGCATGCCAGCACAACTCTGTAATAAATGATGAAAATGTCAATGTCGAGCTACCTTGAAGTACTTCAAAAAATCAAAACAAAGTTAGTCGAGCATTAGAGTTATGTTAACCAGTTACAAGCACATAAACTAGGCCAAAGAACTGAGCCAAATGGGCTCCGGAAGCTCTAGTTGCAAAGCTACTGGGATTGCGCAATTCTGCCAGTCATCACACATGCGGAAGATTCGTCGCAGGTGCAGCTACGCTTCTGCGAATGAAGTGTCACTTGTGCAAACTTTCACTTCTGAACAAAAATCACACCTACGGAAGAGGCATCTTAGGTGCGAGGCCGCATCTACGACCTTTTTTTCCCTTTTGCGGTGTTCATCAGAGGTTTCAAAAGCCCTGAAACTGCCGACTCTTTTCAATTTAAATCACGTTTTCGGCACAAAATTTATACTCAACACTTCAAAATTTGTGCTCTACCAGATTACACGACTTGATTAAACATGATTTTAAGGTACTTAGCAACAAAATTTCTTTCGAATAATTTGACGAACATTTAGCGAGCACAGAGAATGTTTTACTTCTTCGAATTAATTTGGTACTCGGACATCCCCAAATTCTGCTGTTCAACAAGATACAACACACACGATTTCACTCAACCAATTTTCTTCACTCCTAAAGATAACAATGATCGAGAAGGGAAAACAAGGGTTGTGGGAAAAACAGTTCATGGAAAAACATAGATGAAGAAGAGGAAGAAAATGAGAGAAGAAGAAGGAAGAAGATGAGTGGAGATGAATATTATACCTGTGTTGCCTTTGTGCATGCACTTGAGTGAGAGCAGCAGATTGTGGGAGAGATGAGGAGGAGTTAGAGTTTTGGGGAAGAAGGGGTTAGAGTGTTACCTGATGAAATGAGGGCTTGGTACATTAAACATGCCCGACTTATGCACCTGCGGCAGCTAGCGCTTTTGCGGAGCCGCTTCTATGCAAAATGGCGCCTCATATCCCACTTCTGCAATTACGCACCTGCATGTATTTGTCCGCATGTGCTGTTGCACCAGAGTTCTACTGGAAAGATCTGGGCAGCCACTTTTTTGACATGTTCTAACACCTCAAACTCCTCAATTAAACTCCAAAAAATTTGAAAATTTGCGGATTAATCAAACATAGCATAATAAACTATTCTAAAAAAGAAAATTTCAAAAATGACTTACAATTTTAAAAATGACAGGGGTGTGCTGGGCCAATGTGCGGTCCACTGGTCACATAACCGTTACGCGGTCCACTGCATTGTCATTCCACCGCATTTTTGAGCGACCATAGGTTACAAACTTCTAACTCATTCCGCGACCAATATGCGGTCCGTATAACCACTATGTTGTCGTTTTTTGTTTTTTTGCCACAAAAAAGCAAGCTTAGCCACTTTTTATTCCATTTCCCTGCAATATAAGACACAGACATCAAAATGTTCAACAAAAATAAAAATCAAACAAAAACATTTGAAAAAGATATGTTGCCTCCACCAAACACAGCATTAAACGTCGTGGCACGACGCCAATCAATTTTACCACTTTTTTTTTCACTTGGAAGATATGAATTAGGAATCTAACTTGGAATCAAGCTTGTGACCACGAGCACCGAGGGTGGTAAGTAGAACGATCAAGCCAAACTTGAATTTCTTCATTTTGCATTTCTTGGCTCTCTTTTGAGGAATGTCATATCACGTTCTTGAATATTCGATTTGCAAGATGTATTGCTCTTGTCTCTCTTCTTTACACGTCCATATGTATTCACATGGCTCAGTTGCCATATCACCATGAAATTCCAAAGTTGAAAAGTGCTTGGAATGAGGTATCAACCTCCCAACTTGCAACCTTTTCCGGATTTTGACATTCTCTTTTTCCCCAAACTAGAGTCAATCTCAACCATTTTCTCAATTATACCGGTTGATTCTAATTCCATTTCTTTCTTGGCAACACCAAAGAGTATGGAGTCGGTTGGCAGATTTGAGAGTTCTTGGTTTTGATCATTAACCTCTCATTTTGAGAATTTGAGTTCTTCTTGGTTTTGATCATGTAAAGAAGGATTTTTTGCTTTAATCTCTGAGGAAGGTTCTTGGCTATCATTCACTTCTGAAGCTTTTTGGACCTCTAAAGCTTCAAGCATTTCTCCCACTTATAAGTTCAATCTTTCAAGCGCCAAAATTATTTTCTAGATTATTTTGCAAAAGCTCCTCCAAGGCCTTTTGCTCTTTGTTTCCTCCTTCAAATCGGCATTCCATCCTGAGTTTGAACCCTCCATTTTGACCATGCTCAATTTCTTCCACTTTCATATCCCTATAATTGTCATCACAAAAAGTAGAATAATCGTAGCAGAGGTTCGGGGAAGGGATGGACAAAAACCCACAATTAGCCCAATGACCATTTTGACCACCACACTTATCACATATACTTCACTCATGGGTTTGAGATTGTGCGTACAATCTGCCCCGAGGAGAATTTAATTAATTTTTCCATGAGTGTGGTCCTCCACAATAAGGACAAGGGCCATCAAACTATGAACAACAACCATCTGAAAATGTTTTATTACATGATGCCATTTTTTTAAAAAAACTAAGAAAATAAATAAGAAAAATAAACAAAGATAAAAACAAAATTACATAAATATTCACAAATTTTGGCCAAAGCACGTATCCTTACTTCTCAAACAACCTAAACACGCCAAATTGTTCTCCGGCAACGGCGCTAATTTTGATGACGTCCAAATTTACTACTAAAAAGTAAATGGACACGGTTGCATGCAATATAATATATTCAATTATGAGCCGGGGTTGAATACCATAGAGAAC
The DNA here is from genome assembly GCA_002018475.1 of Nicotiana obtusifolia. Taxonomy (NCBI): domain Eukaryota; kingdom Viridiplantae; phylum Streptophyta; class Magnoliopsida; order Solanales; family Solanaceae; genus Nicotiana; species Nicotiana obtusifolia. Next base: position 106,452 of record MCJB01052685.1, on the reverse strand, counting down.
AATAGGTAGACGATTAGGCAATGTAAGAGAATTATCGCTTATTATGCTAAGCCAAACACTTAGAAAGGTTTTGAGAAAAGGTTTATAACTAAATGCAAAAATATAAGCTAACCTAGAAAGCGAGTAAAATGATCAATGGCTACAAGCATTGATATAAGGAAAATTAAATTCAAGTAACAATCCAATGTATTTCACGATTTTACAAATATGAGTGAGTTTATGTTAATTAGCCTCGGGTAATAATTCTTTATTAACTTCTTCCAAAGACTAACAAGACTTCAAGTTGTTATTAATTAATACTTCCCAATCCCAAATTATCTTTGCCAAAATTAATTCGAGGTTAATGGGTGAGTCCTAGGGTTAGCTAATACCTTTGAAAATATTAAAGAACAAGAATAATTAAAGAAACAATAACTCACTTCAATACAAATAAAAATCGTTCAATGCATAAACATAACAAGATATTTAATCCGCACTTCAAATATGAACATTCCCTTAAAGAAGATTCAAGTGTTGGAAAAAATATTACACACTTATATATATATAATACAAAGCAAGAAAATGAAGAAATGAGTATAATAGGTAAGAAATTCTCAACAAAAAGCTTCAAATCTTCAAAACCCAAGAACCCATGCTCCAAAACTTGTCTTCTCTAGACAAGAGACTGAAAAATAAGCCAAAGATCTGTTTCTAATAAGTTTGGTCGTGTATTTGGATTTGGAATGGAGAAAATGTGAAATGCCTATGTTGCCCAGGTCTGAAGCCCGTTGGCCGCACCCTGCGGATGAATCATCGCAGGTGCAGGTTCCACAGATGCGGATACCTGCTTGTAGAAGCGACAGTTGGTGGAAAATGACTATTCCACAAAGCGGACAAGAGGCCACAGAAGAGCGTCCGTATATGCGAACTTCAAGCACAGAAGCGCGACTGCAGATGCGGTTCATCAATCGAAGATGTGGTTTCTACCTCGCAGGTCTTCTTCCGCAGATGGGGGACCTTGCTTTGCAGATGTGGACCATTATGCGCATATGCGATTCCTCTGGAAATATTTACACTTCCTGTTTTTGCACAATTCCATTTCATTTGATCTCAACTCTCTTTAAGAAATCATTTACCTGAAAATGTAGCAATACGCACCATAAACAACCTCATATTATAATTAACGGATACAAGAACTAAAGAAAAGAGACAAAAATAAATGGTAAAATCACCACTCATCAGACGTTGGCTCAGCAATTTCATCTTCCAACACCACTAAAGGTGTTCCTTCTGGCTCTCAATCAAACAAAAATGAGATTAGGGAATGGCTTGGGAACTGCTTTGGTCACCTTCCGAGTCAACCTGTTTTTACAGGACCTGTCTTTCTAAGATGACTAACACCTTCATCTTCCTCCTCCTCATAAGTAGAGACTTACTTGTTTTTCTTCATCAATGGGGCAAATTACAGAGTACGTTCTTGAGCTACATTGACATCAAATCTAGTAACCCAAATGGAAGGAATGATTCCGCGAACTCCAAATCCTACACACACATAAAAAGATTACAGAACAAAAAGGCAAAAAAATGCACACAATGCAGGATACCATAAGTCTTCACTTTCCATCCACATTTCTCAAAATTGTATTTCGATGATCTATGTTCCATGGGAGCAGAGGACAGCATCGTTGAGACCCAACCATGAAAATCTGAAACTTCTCTCGCTACTTTTATGGTATTTGTAAACATAAATCTTTATTATGAAAAATACATGCAGTTACGAATGTAAGGAGTGTAATTTAGAAAGAGTGAAGAAGACTTACGGTGTAATTCAATTTTTCTGAAAAAGGACGATAACTAGGTTCAACCAACTCGTAAGTAGGAATAACCACATATCAACAATACCATCCACAGTCATGATCATCCTCGGGTGCAACTATTGTTCGTTTACTACGAGCATTAAGGGTAAAAATACCAGCATGAAGAAGTTTGGATGAATATAAATGAAGGAGATGGCAAAGGGCGAAGTTTACTGGAACTGAATTTTATAAATAGCGGAGGCAAGCTACAACCCTCTATACTATCAGACCTATTTAGCCTAAGCAAATGTTAAGGTGGCAACAGAATTCTTCAATTACCGGGTCTATTGCAGGCTGCAAACCGAGAGTGAATGGATAAGTATGCACAAATGAATAACTCTCAAGTAGCTAGTTATTCGTTCGTCATCGCGAGGAGCCTCAACTAGGAAATTAGGTCTCCAACGACAATCTTTACAAACAAGAGGAACATAAGCCACCTTCAACAAGGGAGGGTAATTATTAGTATGGCCATTACGACCATCCATTTGGATAATTTTTTTGCTCCACTCAGTACAATTGGCTTCAAAGTTAAATTCTCGAGGAAAAATTTCAAAGATTAACGTCTCGACTAAAAGATATGAGGTGCTTTCCATTTCACTTTTCCTACCCTTAGAAGAAGTATTGGTGTAGGAAGAACTACCATTGGTGGAAACAACGCCGCTTCTGCTTGGCATTGAACAAGGTTGCGTGACCCTCCTGCTCTTTTGCTATACCTAATTGGTGCCACTGTATTCAATAAATTGTCGACTATAATAGCACGACGAGGGGATCTCATAAGGTTATAAGAAGCAGAAGGTTGAGAGGGCATTGTAGTTATGAAAGAAATTATAAACAGGGAAAAAACGAAGGAGCATAATGAAAATGTAAGGAAGGAGACAGAGACAAAGGAAAGCAGAAGAAAGATTTAAGGGTTTGTGATTTTGTATTTATAGAAAAAGTTGTGTCATCACAAAGTGTCATTATGAGACTGTCACTTGAATGTCATAGAGGCATTAATTTCTAGGAGTCACTGCAAATTGCAGAACCAATCAAGTTGTACCCTATGTCTCAACCATTAAATGAAGTTGGGCCATGTCATTTCACCTCTATAGCACGTCGTTGTCGTCTCGAAAAGGGATGACAAACATTTTGGCCATAAATTCTTTACCACTTTCCGAATAATCAGCTAAGATTATCTGAAAAGTGGGGGTACTATCTGTATTAGTGGAAAATAAATTCACCATGTAGATCAATTAAATGTGACACGTGTCAGCAAAGTTATGAAGGAAGTAAAGAATGACGTGTAAAGTACACCAAAACTAAGCATGTTAGTACCGTGAATATTAATCCTGAACTAATCGTGAGAAAATGCACTGGATCAGGTACAAAAAATTACTCATAATTTTGAAGGTAGAGAGAATAAATTAGTCCCTGATTATATGAGATTTCACCATTATTATGCTATCAGTTACGAATCAATTATGTAACGTACAATAAATACATTAAATGATCAGATATGGTATGAGCTTGATAGTTACGAATATGATTACTATTTAAATCACCATTCCCTATATTGTGTCCCATCTGAAAATTATTCACTTATTCTTGCAATTACAGTATTCAATCTCACTGTGCTATTTCTGCCAATTCAATAGTTTGCTTATACGGAAGAAGAGCTACTCATATAAATAAGATTTTTCTTTCATTTTATATCTCTATTATTTTGCTCAATTATTATTTATTTTCTTATTATTTATATTTTGAGAAGTGAGTCAAGTTGGTTCTAGAGCCGTAAAGTCAGAACCCAAACTCCTACTGGAGCCGTGACAGCACCTAACACTGCTAACTAGGCAAGTCAATAATTAAACAATAACAATAATCACAGTAATGGGACTAAATAAATCTCAACAGTGGGATAATCATAAAATAACATCTGAAATAACTGTAATAATGTAGCTACAACCATCCCATGATCTGGTGTCAACGAGTACATGAGCACTACAGAATCTCAAAATACAGAGTCAATCCTCAATAAAAACTGTCTGAATGATAGAACAGAGATAACAAACAAATAAACTTCAAGGTCTGCAAACGACATAGCAGCTACCTCCTAGTCTCCACATGCACCCGGTGCGAACTCTAGCAATCACCGTGCCCGGAAGTACCTAGATCTTCACATAAAGTGCAGAGTGTAGTATGAATACAATCAACTATATGTACTCAATAAGTAATAAACCTTATTCAATCTAAAAGCAGTGACAAGCTCGAAAGAAAGCCAGTGTCCAACACCAATAATCAATAACAATACATGATATAATGAGGGAAGTAAAGGTGAATAACTCAAAAGATAACTTTTTTAGCTTGTTCACAAATACGAAAACTTAGACATGCTTTCTAAGTATAATAGTCAAAGCCCAATCTTTCACTAAAATCACAAAAACATGAGCTTATCAAGGAAACTGTAATTTTCCAAACTTTCAATAATAGATTAGACATTTCATTTACCGTCTAACATGAGAAAAATAAATAACTATGCCTACATGTCAAATATTCATGTCAAGTCAATAACAACTTAGTGAAGCTATCAAGTATACTCACACTCAGCAAACTCACGGTGCCTTACCATCATACACACAACCACACTCAGCATTGTACGGGTGCCTGGCACAATTGCCCCTCACAAAAGCACATATATAACCTTGTGCCTGCGCTCACTGCAAATACCAGACTCCGGAGTTGTGGATCCTTGCCCAAGTGCTAATCGAATATAAGTCACTAATCAATATAACTGTTGTGGCGCACAACCTGATCCAATATCAATCTATTGCAGCGTGCAACCTGATCCAATATAAATCATAATATGACTCTACGGCCCACATAAGTCATCAATCATTCAAGTCTCAATGGCTCATGTCTCACAAAACTTAGCTCAAACAGTATCACATGTAGAAAGAATCAAAAACATATGATATGACATACAAACAATATATGGAGACTGAGAGATAACATGCAGGTGAAGAATTATGACTGTGAATATGACTAAAAATAAGGTAAACAGCTCAAAACTGCAAGAATAACCTTATCATCTCTCAAACAATTAAGCACATAGCCTAGACATGATTTCTAATATGAATCCCAGCTCAAATAATCATACAATTAGTGAAAATACGAATATAATGAGGTATCAAAGCAAACAAGTCTCAGAATAGCCTAAAGTCTACCTGGATCATGGATACCTCGGTGTACGCACACACGTCCGTCACCTAGCACCTGTGTCACCCCCAACACCTCTCATGTAACATAGTCCATTGCGATAATTACCCTAAAACCAAGTTTAGATATGTTACTTACCTCAAAGCGCGTGAACCAATACTCTAAAAAGCTCTTCCCACATGAATCGAGCTACGAGTGACTCAAATCTAGTCAAAACAACTTAATATCATCAATAGAAGCTATAAGAAATAGCTCCAAACAATAAAGCTCAGATCTTGACTCAATTATACAAAATCAACCCAAAAAGTAAACATCGGGAACGCACCTCGAAACTTATCAAAACACACAAATTCCGAACACCCATCTCGATACGAGTCCAAACATGGATGTTTCATCAAAATCCAACCTCAAATTGACCCTTAAATCGTAAATTTTTACTATCCTAAACTATAATGTAAAAAAATCCCAAATTTTACCCTTAATCACAAAACTAGGTTAATAATCCATCGGTAATCAATATCTATGATCAAAATCATGTAAAATTCACTTACCCCTTCAATTGTGGTGAAAAGCCCTTCAAACATTGCCTCCGACCGAGCTCCACATTTTCAAATATAAAAAATGACTAAACCCTTCGAAATAAATAATTTGTCCAGCATTTCTGCAATTGCGGTCCAAAATGTCGCATCTGCAGAAAATCCATCGAAGATGTGAAAGTCATTAATCTTCCGACCATTTTCTCCTGCAGACCCTCCCTTCGCACCTGCAAGTCCGCTTTTGCGGAATACTATTGTTGTTGCGCAAGCGCATCTGCACTCCAGTGCCGCATATGCGGACATCCTCTGCCATGTCCAAATCACGAATTTGCACATCTCAAAGGCTGCCTCTGCGGCCAAACTTCCGCCGCTGCGCAAACACCAGCACTCAGAATCTTAGCAATGCCTACTAAATCCAAAATGATCTAAACTCAATCTGAAACACAGCCGAGGCTCCCGGGACCCCGTCCAAACACACCAACCAACCCCAAAACATAACACGGACCTACTCGAGGCCTCAAATCACGCAAAACAATATCAAAACCACAAATCACATCTTAATTCAAGCCTAAGGAACTAAAGAACTTTCAATTTCCAAAAGTCATGCCGAACCACATCAAATAAACTTGGAATGACATCAAATTTTTCATACAAGTCCCAAATGACACAATGGACCTATCCTATCTCCCGGAATCACAATCTGAATCCGATATCATTAAAGTCAACTTACGGTCAAACTTATGAACTTTCCAAACCTTCACTTTTCCAGCTTTTTCCAAGTAAAACCACATCAACCTACAGAACTCTAAATCCAAATCCGGAAATACGCCTAAGTAATCACCATACAAACCTATTGGAGCCACCAAAATACTATTCTGGTCTATGCAAAAATCAAACTCATGTCAGCTCTTACAACTTAAGCATCCAACCTTGAGACTAAGTATCCCAATTCAATCCAAAACTTCACCGAAACCAAACCAACCACCCCAACAATTAACGTACCCAAAAATACACATGTAAAGTATCAAATAGGACAAACAGGGCTAAACTATTAAAAACAACTGGTCGGGTCTTAAAATTCTCCCCCTCTTAAACAAACGTTCGTCCTCGAACGGGTCTTGAATCATACATTGGGTCTCAAAAGGATGAGGATATCTGCTCCGCATCTCCTGCTCGGTATACCAAATAGCCTCCTCGACCGGCTGGCCTCTCCAATGAACCTTCACGGATGCTATATTCTTCAACCTCAACTTTTGAACCTGCCGGTTCAAATTGGCCACCAGCTCCACATCATAAGTCAAATCCTCGTCCAACTGCACTGTGCTGAAGTGTAATACATGTGACGGATCCCCACAATATTTTCGGAGTATGGAAACATGAAACACTAGGTGAACGCCCGATAAACTAGGTGGCAAGGCAAGTTTATAGGCCATCTCTCCAACTCTCTCTAGCACATCAAAAGGACTAATATACCTAGGGCTCAACTCTCCCTTCTTCCCGAACCTTATCACACCCTTCATGGGCGAAACTCTAAGTAGAACCTTCTCACCCACCATATATGCTACACCACGAGCCTTCCGGTCAGCATAACTCTTCTACTTGGACTGCAGTGTACGAAGTCGCTCCTAAATCAACTTCACCTTCTCCAAAACATCATGGACCAAATCAGTGACCAACAACCTAGCCTCCCGAAGCTCAAACCAACCAACCGGAGAACGACATCGCCTCCCATATAAGGCCTCAAAAGGAGCCATCTAGATACTCGACTGATAAGTGTTGTTGTAGGCAAACTCTAATAATAGTAGAAACTGATTCCATGATCCCCCAAAAACAATGACACATGCTCGTAATATGTCCTCTAAGTATGCTCGTATTGTCCGTTCGTCTAGGCATGAGATGTCGTAATCAGCTTGACTCGTATTCCCGACTCATGTTGCACTACTCTCCAATAATGCGATGTGAACTGAGTACCTCGATTCGAGATAATAGACACGGGCACACCATGAAGGCAAAAAATCTCACGAAGATAAATCCGAGCCAGCTGCTCTGAAGAGTAGGTATCATGACCAGAATGAAGTATGCATACTTGGTCAGTCTGTCCATAATAACCCACACTACATCAAACCTCGTCAAGGTCTGTGGAAGCCCAACTACAAAATCCATAGTGATACTCTGCCACTTCCACTCTAGAATATCTAGTCTTTGAAGCAAACCACTCGTTCTCTAATGCTCATACTTCACCTACTTATAGTTCAAATACCGAGCAACATACTTAACCATATCCTTCTTCATCCTTCACCACCAATAGTGCTACCTCAAATCGTGGTACATCTTCGTGGCACCCGAATTAATGGAATACCGCGAACTATGGGCCTCCTCAAGTATCAAATCATGCAACCCATAAATATTTGGAACACAGATCCGACCCTACAGCCTCAATACCCCATCATCTCTAATAGTAATCTCCTTGGAATCACTGTGCAGCACCGTGTACCTTAGACAACAAAGTGGAGATCATCATACTGACGCGCCTTGATGGGCTCAAACAAAGACGACCGTGATACAACACAAGAAAGAACGCTGATAGGCTCCGAAATATCCATCCTCACAAACCTATTGGATCCAAAGCTAACGGTCTCTCCTCAACTAGAATAAAAGAAATACTCCCCATTCTTTTAGCCTTCTTACGCAAAGCGTCGGCCACCATATTGGCCTTTCCTGGATGATAAAGAATGGTGATATCATAGTCCCTTAGTAGCTCTAAACACCTCTGTTGCCTCAAGTTTAGACCCTTTTGCTTGAATAAGTGTTGGAGACTCCTATGATCAACCTCACAAGACACGCCATAAAGATATAGCCGCCAGATCTTGAGCGCGTGAACAATGGCTACTAACTCCAAATTACGTATTGGGTAGTTCTTTGCATGAGGCTTATTCTGACGTGTAGCACAGGCAATCACCCTACCATCCTGCATCAATACACACCCAATGCCAACCCGTGAAGCATCATAACATCAAAGCATTATTGAGCTTCTCAAAGCGCTCCTCACACTTAACAGACCACCTGAATGGGGCACCCTTCTACGTTACTCTAGTCAGTGAGACTGCCATAGATGAAAACCCCTCCACAAAAAAATGATAATACCCAGACAACCCTAGAAACCTCTGGATCTCTCTAGCAGTAGCCGGTCTAGGCCAAATTTGAACTATCTCAATCTTCTTTAGCTCCACCTTAATCCCCGCACTAGATACTACATAACCAAAAAAGGCCATTGAGTCGAACAAAAACTCGCACTTGGAGAGTTTAGCATATACTTTCTCTCCCTCAAAGTTCAGAGCACGACCCTCAAATGTTGCTCATGATCTTCCCGGCTGTGAGAATACACCAATATATCATCAATAAACACAATAGCGAAGGAATCTGGATAAGGCTGAAATACGATGTTCATCAAGTGCAAATCATCAACTGTTGGGTCATTAGTCATCCCAAACATCAGAAGCAAAAACTCATAATGGCGATACCGGGTCCAAAAAGTAGTCTTTAGAATATCTAAAGCCCTGATCTTTAACTGATAATACCCCGTCTCAAGTCAGTCTTCGAGAATGCCCTAGCATCCTAAAGCTGATCGAACAAATCATCAATACGCAGTAGTGGGTACTTGTTCTTAATAGTAACCTTCTTCAACTACCTGTAGTCAATCCACATCCTCATAGAACCATCTTTCTTCTTCATAAATAGCACCAGTGCACCGCAAGGCGACACACTGTGCCTGATGAAACCCTTATCAAGAAATTCCTATAACTATTCCTTCAATTACTTCAACTCCATTAGTGCCATGCGATATGGTCATAGAGATGGGCTGAGTGCCTAGCACCAAATTATCAATATCCGTGTCAGGTGGCATGCCTGATAAGTTTGCTGGAAAAACATTTAGAAACTGCCTCACTACAGGAACTAACTCAACTATGGGAGTATTCGCACTAACATCTCTCACAAATGCTAAGTACGCCAAGCATCCCTTCTCAACCATCCGCTGGGCCTTCAGAAAATACACCACTCTACTAGGAACATGTCCCAATGAACCTCTTCACTCCAACTTAGGCAACCCCGACATCACCAACGTCATGGTCTTAGGGCGACAATCAAGAATAACATGGTATGGAGATAGACCATTAATACCTAAAATCACCTCAAAATCAACCATGCTGAGCAATAAGAGATAAACTCTAGTCTCATAACCCCCAGTGGTAACCATACACAATCGATACACGCGGTCCACCATAATAGAATCACCAACCGATGTAGAACCATGAACATACATATCTAATGAATCATGAGGCATATCCAAATACCGAGCAAAGTATGACGAAACATATGAATAAGTGGAACCACGATCAAATAACACTGAAGCATCCTTGAGGCACACGGAAACAATACCTGTGATCACGGTGTTCGAAGCAACGACCTCTGTTCTGACGAGAAATGCATAGCAGCGGGCCTGTCCACCACCTGACTGACCTCCCCCTCTAGAGCAATCTTGTCAAGCATGACCTCTACTCCGAGTTGGCTGAGCGGGTGGTGTAGCAATTGGTGCGGGAGTCATTGTCTGACACCCCAACTGCATGGGAGCTCCATGGAAACGGGGGCAATACCTCATCATATGCCCCAGTTCCCTACACTTGTAGCAGCATCGAACTGAGAATTACTTCGGGGCTTGAATCGGACTCGGTGAACTAGAATAACCGCTGGAAGCACACAGTAGTAATTAACCCCGAACTGATGGAGTGCGAAAAGAGCTTTGAGCTAGGAGTGCACTAAATGAAAACTGTACAGAAGCCTCCTCGACTAGGTGGTGGCAAATGATAAACTGGTCTGCTAGACTGGACACTCACAAACTGACCTTGGCCTCAAGATGAGGCACCACTAAATCCTCCAAAATGACAAGGCATCTTGTTAGAGGTCGTCTCCCCACCCTGGCATCTGATGTTCTCGATCCTCCTGGCAATCTCCACAACCCGATTAAAAGATATACCATCCTCGGTCCCTCGGGCCATCTGGAGCTTAGTTACCATTTGTAAGGCCATTTGTAAACCTCCGCCCTCTCCTCTTAGTAGGGATCAGAATAGCTGTATGGCGTGATAAATCAGCAAATCTGTTCTCATACTGAGTAATGGTCATGCTACCCTACTGAAGGCACTCATACAGAGTGTGGAAGTCCACTTTCTGAGTGAATGGAATGAACTTATCTAAAAAAACTATGAGAAATAATCCTAGGAGAGAGAAGGTGAACCTGCTAGCCTGCCCTGAACATACTCCTACCACCACCTCTTGGCAGAAAAAGGCATCTGAAACACTATAAAATCAACTCCAATAGACTCCACTATACCCATGTTGCGCAATATCTCAGGGCAATAGTCTAAGAAATCACGGGGGTCCTCAGATAGGTATACCACCAAAGTAAGGAGGAAATAACTTGGTTAACTTGTCCAACCTCTTTAACCCCTATGCTAACATCATGAGTCCCTCACCAGGATGTGTAGCAATAATAGGCTGAGCTCCCCCAACTGGTAGAACTGCCCCAACTGGTAGAACTGTTAGGGTCTGATACTCATGAGCCATCTGCTCTTGAGTGTGGGTAGCGGAAGTCTAAGCTCCTCCCTCGGCCTGAAAACAGCTGGTACTACAGAAAATATACCGGCCTGGGCCATACTATCTATAAGACCAACTAAGCGGACTAGGGCATCTTGAAGCACTAGGGTAGCGATGAACCCCTCTAGGCCCTGAGCTGGTCCTGTGGGCTCAGTCGGAATAGGTATCTCCTCCTCCTGCTCTATTTGAGGCTAAACATCAGGTGTCGCTACGCGTCCTCTAGGCTGAGCTCTGCCTCTACCTCTAGCTCTACCTCGGCCCCAACCCCTACCCCAAGTAGTGGCTGCAGTCTGGGGCTTCGACTCTTGACCAATTAAACGTGTCCTCGCCATCTTTAAGGGAATAGAAGAGTAAAGGTTCAAACATCGGAGCTAACAAATCTGTACGACAAGAATGCAAGAAAGTGAAGTTCTTAATAGTTCGGTAGCCTCTCGAAAAAAAATACAGATGTCTTTGTACCGATCTGCATGACTCTACTAAACTTGCTCATGACACCTGAGACCAAGAAAATCTAGTGCTTTGTTCCCAACTTGTCACGATCCAAACTCCCACCGGAGCTGTGACGGCACATAACACCGCTTGTTAGGCAAACCAGAAATTAAATAATAATAATAATAATAATAATAATAATAATAATAATAATAATAATAATAATAATAATAATAATAATAATAATAATAATAACAATAACAATCACAGTAATGGGACTAATTAAATCTTAATAGCCCAATAATCATAACAAAACATCTGAAATAATACCAATAATGTAGCTACAACCATCCTATGATCTAGTGTCAACGAGTACATGAGCACTACAAAATTTAAAAATACAGAGTCAATCCTCAATACAATATTTTGAATGATAGAACAGTGATAACAAAATAAATAAAAGAGAACTTCAAGGTCTACAAACGATACAGCAGCTACCTCATAGTCTCCACAAGCTGGAACTGGTTCAAACTCTAGCAATGACCACGCTATGAAGTACCTAGATCTGCACATAATGTAAGGAGTATAGTACGAGTACAACCGACCCCATGCACTTAATAAGTAACAAACCTAACATCGGGCTGAAAGCAGTGACGAGCTGGGAATAAAGTCAGTGTCCAACACCAATAATCAATAACAACACATGATATAATGACGGAAGTAAAAGTGAATAACTCAAAAGATATCATGTTCTGCTCGTTCACAAATACGGAAAATTAGTTATGCTTTCCAAGTATAACAATTAAAGCCCAATCTTACACTGAAATCACTAAAACATGAGTTATCAAGGAAACTGTGATTTTCCAAACACTCAATAACAGATAAGACATTTCACTTACCATCGAGCATAAGTATACATCACTCTTCCTACATGTCAAATATTCATGTCAAGTCAATAACAACATAGTGAAGCAATCAAGTCTACTCACTCAACACACCTACAGTGGCACAAGTGCCCCTCACCATCATACACACAACAACACTCAGCACTATACGAGTGCCTAGAAAAATGTCGCTCACTAAATAACATATATAACCTTGTGCCTACGCTCTCCGTAAATAATAGACTCCGTAGGGGTGGATCCTTTCCCAAGCGATAATGGAATAAGCCAACAATCAATGTAACTGTTGCAGTGTGTAACCTGATCCATTATCAATCGGTTGCGGCGTGCAACCTGATCCAATATAATTCACAATATGGCTCCACGACTTACATCAGGCATCAACCGCTCAAGTCTTGATGACTTATGTCTCACATAACTCAATCCAAACAGCATCACATATAGAAAGTATCAACAACATGTGATATGCATACAAACAATGTACAGCGAATGAGAGATAACATACAGATGAAAAATTATGATAGAGAATATGACTATAATTAAGACAACAAGCTCAAAACAGCAAGAATAGCCCTATCATTTCTCAAACAATCAAGCACACAGCCTAGACATGATTTCTAACACGAACCCTAGCACAAATAATCATACAAGTAGAGAAAATACAAATATAACGAGACATGAAAGCAAACAAGTCTCATAATAGCCTAAAGTCTACCCGAATCATAAATACGTCAGTGTATGGATACACGCTCGTCACCTAGCACGTGTATCACCCCCAACACCTCTTAAGTAACATAGTCCATAGGGATAATTACCCTCAAACCAAGTTTAGAAATTTTACTTACTTCAAAGCGTGTGAATCAATACTCCAAAAAGCCCTTTCCACGCGAATCAACCTCCAAGTGACTCGAATCTAGTTAAAACAAATTAATATGATCAAGAGAAGCCATCGCAAATAATCCCAAACAATAAATCTATGATCCTGAATCATTAATTATGCAAAGTAAACCCAAAAAGTCAAACCCAGGCTTGCACCACAAAACTCGTCAAAATACACAAATCCCGAACACCTATACTGATAGGAGTCCAAACTGTATGTTTCATATAAACCAACCTGAAATCGACTCTCAAATCATCAATGTTCACTCTCCAAAACCATAGTCAAAACTCCATAATTTTTTCCTTTAGTTCACATAAATTAGGTATAATAATCCAAGGGTAATCAATATCTATTCTCAACATCAAGTCAAATGCACTAACCGCTTTAATTGTTGTGAAAATCCCTTCAAAATTAACCTCCAACCGCGCCCCACAACTCCAAATAATGAAAATGACCAAACCCTTCGAAATAAATAATTTGTCCAGTATTTCCGCAATTGCAGCCCAAAATATTGCATCTGCAAAAAATCCATCGCATATGCGGAAATCATTAATCTTCTGGCCATCTGCTTCTACAAACCCTACCTTCACACCTGCGAGTAAACTTCTGTGGAATCCTATCGATCGTGCAAGAGCATTTGTGCACCAGTGCCGCATATGCGGACTTCCTCTGCCATGTCCAAATCTCGTATCTGCGCATCCCAGGCTGCATCCACGGCCATACTTCCGCAGATGCGAAAACACCAGAACTCAGAAATCTCAGCGATGCCAACTTAATCCAAAATGACCCGAACTCAATAAGTATCGTATATAAAAATAGTACCTCGCATCTAGCAGATAGTCCAAAAAGCAACCTACTGCTGATTACAACAAACCCAATGTGCTCAATAAGTATCGTATATAAACACGACAAGGTAAGAGAAGCACAAATTAGTAATGATACTAGCTATCACCTATGTAGTTTCATCCTTTGAACCGGTACAGAAAAATAATGAAATCAAATCATAAATTTTAGTAAGGAAAAACATATGTGCGTGTATGTGTACGATTTCTCAAATACTCTGCTCAGACAATTTCTTGGCATATAGAGGTGATATGCAGTTAAACCAGATAAATGATCAAGGAAATTGCAAGTAAAGATGAAATGCAAAATCCAACAAAACACTGGCCATATTTCCTCACTTTTCCATATATGTTCCAAACCATTGATCAGTATTCTCAATATCCGTGTGTACACCATCAAGAGAGAAACATGAGAGGTTGAACTTAGGGGGATGGATCGGTATCCACACGTTGCACGGATAACTCACGTGTATCATGGACAAATCACGTGCTAATTACAGAACCCGCACGGACAACTCACGTGCTGCACAAACAACTCACGTGCTAATAATGTCAACATCTGGATCCGCACAAAAAACTCACGTGCCAACAATACAATCCGCCTGGTATGGTCACAGGCACAACAACACAATCCGCCTGGCGTGGTCACAGGCACCAAGTCCAATCATATCATCCAAGAGCAAATAAACAAGTATACATGTAGGTAACTTTTGGTAAATTCTTTATTTGTTTTATTTCCATTGTCATTACCATTGCATCGTTATCTCTTTTTTCATGTTTCTTATTATTTTCAGTAGGGCCTTGACCTGACCACATCACTACTCTACCGAGGTTAGGCTTGCACTTACTGGCTACCGTTATGGTATACTCATGCTACACTTTTGCACATCTTTTTGTGCAGATCCAGTTACTTCCTATCAGTCCCGGCACTAGTGAGTTGAGTTTGCACTTGGAGACTTCAAGATAAATATGCCTGCATCCGCAAGCCTCGGAGTCCCAATCTATCCCTTTTCAAATTATTCTTTCTTTACTAGGCACAGTTGTATAGGAATGTTTTGGTATTTTCATAGAGCTTGTGACTTGTATTACGCCAGGTTTTGGGTTATTGTATACACATTGAGCTATAGAGATTTCCCTTTTTATATATGTTGTTGAGTTTTGAGATTTTGAATTATTGTTTCATTCAATTCTGCATTTTAGTTAGGATTACCTAGTCTTAGAGACTAGGTGCCGTCACGACATCCTACGAAGAGAAATTGGGTTCGTGACAAGTTGGTATCAGAGCTCTAGGTTCATAGTTGTTACGAGTCACAAGCAGGTTTAGTAGAGTCTCGCGGATCGGTATAGAGACGTTTGTACTTATCTTCAAGAGGTTGTGGAACTGTTAGGAAAAGCTTCACTTCTTTGATTCCTTATCATGCGAATTTGTCGACTTCGGATTCTAAATTTCTATCTTTCTATCTCTCACAGATGGTGAGGAAACGTACAGTCGGATCAGATGACAAGACACCCGCGAACCCTACTAAATCCGCGAGAGGCCAGGGCTAGGGTAGAGGCCGAGTGCAGCCAGAGCACCTGCACAAGCTGCTACAGAGGAGCCACCAGTAGCTCCAGCTGGAGAGGAGTTACTTGAGACACATATTACTACCCCAATACTTCAGAAGATCTCACCTAGTTTTTGAGCATGTTTGGCACTCTAGCTCAGGTAAGGTTGATCCCACTTGCTTCTTCCACATCTCAGGCCGAGGGAGAAGCACAAACTCTCACCGCCGGTACCCTAGAGCAGCGGGTCCAAACTGACAAGGTTCCAGAGGTCATACCCGTGCAGTCGGTCATCCAGTTCAGCCCGAGGTTAAGACAGCGGCTTCTGACGGGGAGTAGCTCCAGCTCGAGAGGTACAAGAAGTACCACCCTCCTACTTTCAGTGGTTTGGCGTTAGAGGATGCCCAGGATTTCTTGAGGAGTACCACCATATCCTCTGTACTATGGGTATTGTGGAGTCTAGTAGGGCTGCTTTCACTATGTTCCAGCTTAAGGGAGTGGCTTATCAGTGGTGGCGAGCATATGAGTTGGGTAGTCCGCCAAGGTAGCTTCGCTTACCTGGATCAGTTCTAAGATATGTTCTTGAAGGAGTTTGTTCGCCAGAGTCTCAGGGATGCATGGTGCGCAGAGTTCGAGCAGTTGCGCCAGGGTTCTATGACCGTATCAGAGTATGCAGTCCGGCTCAGTGATTTGTCAAGGCATGCACTTTCCTTGGCTACTACCGTTAGAGAGCGAGTTCGTTGATTTATCGAGGGGCTCAACCTTAGTATCAGATTTAGCATGGCCCGAGAGTTGGATATGGACATCCCATACCACCAGGTAGTGGAAATTGCTAGGAGATTGGAGGGTATGTGGGCCCGGGAGAGAGAGGAGAGGGAGGCCAAGAGGCCTCGAGATTTTGGCACATACAGTGGTGCCCGTGTCCCAGTTGCAGCCCGTCATGATAGTGGCTACGTGAGCTCCCTTGCTTATTCCGCACTCCCAGCTTCCAGCGGTATCCCAGCCACTCCGAGGACTCAAGTTCCCCATTATGCACCGCCATTGTCTACTGCACCTCCTACACTTGGTGCTTTTAGTGCTCAGTCCAACCGATGAGGCCAAAGCCAGTTCTAGCAGCCACGTCCTTTGAGGGCTTGTTTTGAGTGTGGTGACACTCGTCATATGGTGAGGGACTGCCACAGATGCAGGAGGGGTGCACCTCCACAGACTATTAGGGCCCCACGTATTCCACAGGGTCCTCAAGATTCTCAAGCCATGGTTACTGCACTAGTTGCCACTCCACCTGCACATCCAGCCAGGAGTGGAGGTCGGGCAAGTAGAGGTCGCCCTAGAGGGGAAGTGCAGGCCAGATACTATGCTCTTCCTGCCAGGACGGAGCCAGTTGCATCCGACTCAGTTATCATAGGTATTGTTCCAATTTGTCATAGAGATGCATCAGTCTAATTGATCCAGGCTCTACTTATTCCTATGTATCATCTTATTTTCCTCCATTTTTGGGTGTATCCCATGATTCATTGAGTTCTCCTGTCTATGTTTCCACACCTGTGGGAGATTCCCTTGTTGTTGACTGTGTGTATCGATCGTGTTTAGTTTTTCTTGGTTGTTTGAGACTAGAGCCGATCTATTGATGCTCAGTATGGTAGATTTTGATGTTATTTTGTGCATGGACTTGTTTTCGCCCTATCATTCTATCCTTGATTGTCATGCCAAGATATTGACGTTGGCTATGTCAGGTTTTCCGCGATTAGAGTGGAGACGTACTTTAGATTAAGTTCCAAACAAAGTGGTGTTTTTCCTTAAGGCATAGCGGATGGTTGGAAAGGGATGTGATGCGTATCTAGCATATGTGAGAGATGTCAGTGTTGATACTCCTACCGTTGAGTCAGTTTCGGTAGTAAGGGATTTTCTAGATGTATTCCTGGCAGATCTTCTGGGCATGCCGCCCGACAGGGATATCAATTTTGGTAGTGATTTGTTGCCGGGCACTCAGTCCATTTCTATTCCACCATATCGTATGGCCCCACTAGAGTTGAAGGAGTTAAAGGGGCAGTTGCAGGAGTTTCTTAATAAGGGTTTCATTCGGCCTAGTGCATCACCTTGGGGTGCTCCGGTCTTGTTTGTAAAGAAAAAGGATGGTTCTATGCACATGTGTATTGATTATCGGCAGTTGAACAAGGTTACAGTGAAGAACAAATATCCATTGCCATGCATTAGATGACCCATTTGATCAGCTACCGGGTGCCAGAGTGTTCTACAAGATTGACTTGCATTCAGGCTATCATTAGTTGAAGATTCGGGAGCCAGATATCCCGAAGACTGCCTTTAGGACTCAGTATGGACATTAAGAGTTCCTTGTGATGTCATTTGGGCTGACCAACGCCCCAGCAGCATTCATGCACTTGATGAACAACGTATTCCGGCCCTAACTTGACTCATTCGTCATTGTATTTATTGACGACATTCTGGTGTACTCCTGGAGCCGGGAGCATCATGAGCAGCACTTAGGATCGTGCTTCAGACCTTGAGGAAAAGAAGTTATATGCAAAGTTTTCAAAGTGTGAATTCTAGCTTGATTCAGTAGCATTTTTGGGTCATGTGGTGTCGAATCAGGGAATCAAGGTGGACCCGAAGAAGATCGAAGCAGTGCAGAGTTGGCCCAGACCGTCTTCAGCTACTGAGATCTGGAGTTTCCTTGGTTTGGCAGGGTATTATCGTTAATTCGTAGAGGGTTTCTCATCTATTGTTGCACCTATGATCGAATTGACTCAGAATGGTGCTCCGTTTAGGTGGACTGAGGAGTGTGAGGAGAGCTTTCAAAAGCTCAAGACTGCTTTGACTACATCCCTGTGTTTATGTTGCCTTCGGGTTCGGGATCTTATACTGTGTATTATAATGTGTCGCGTATTGGTCGCGTTGTTGATGTAGGAGATAAGGTGATTGCCTTCGTGTATAGACTGCTGAAGGTGCATGAGAAGAACTATCTTGTCCATGACCTTGAGTTAGCAATTATTATTCATGCCTTGAAGATTTGGCGGCACTATTTGTACGGTGTCCCTTATGAGGTCTATAACGACCACCAGAGTCTACAGCATCTATTCAAACAGAAAGATCTTAACTTGCATCAGTAGAGATGGTTAGAGTTTCTTAAGGACTATTATATCACCATTCTATATCATCCCGGGAAGGCCAATGTGGTGGTCGATGCCTTGAGTCGCAAGGCGGAGAGCTTGGGCAGTTTAGCATATTCATAGGAATGATTTTGGTATTTTCATTGAGCTTGTGACTTGTATTACGCCGGGTTTTGGGATATCGTATGTTAGAAAGTACGCTCAATGCTAGAGTGGGGGTGAATAGCGTTGTAAGGAATGTTTAGAAATTTTTGCAAGATAAATGAAGAATTAAAAGCGTAAGTGCGAAAATAAAGAGCGAAGGATAAAGTGCGGAATTAAAAGAAGAACGAACACACCGATATATAGTGGTTCACTACAACTTGTAGCTAGTCCACTCCTCGAGAGACTCTCTCGAGTATTCCACTACCTTCGTTAAGCTTCTGGGTGCCTAACAAACCGTTTACAACACGAACGCTTGAGTCACACAAGCTTCGTCAACAACCAAGGAAGAATCTCTTCCTAACTACAACAAGGGACAACCTCCCAAAGGTGTAGGACAACACACAAACCACTCAAAAAGTGTTCTCTCAAAAGAGTAGATAGTGTGAAATAGTTTACACTCAAAAATACAACTCTTTTCTTCAAGAAATTGCTCAAAATAGCTTGGATGATTATGAAAACTTAAAGAAATAAAATCTGATGATTATGAAGAAGTGTTGTGTTTAAAATGAGGCTTGAAGGGGTCTATTTATAGCCCAAAAGCCTCAGGTATCCGTTGGGAACATTGGCTAGGCTCCCATTTCAACATCTAGGTTGAAAACAAGAGCTAGAGGACAAAAATTGTACTGTCCGCTGCCAAACAATTGATTGTTAACTACAGACAATCGATTGTCATAAAAACTAGCCGTTGGGCTCCAACGGTAATATGACAATCGATTGTCTAAGGCAGGACAATCGATTGTTAAAGTCCACTGGAACAATACAATTGATTGTCTATGCCAGACAATCGATTGTTGGCCAGTGTCCAACAATAATATCCCACAATCGATTGTCTTGGCTAGACAATCGACTGTTGGCCTGGCACCCAACAGGGATTTGGTTAAGTTTCGGTCTATTTTGAAAACCATGAGTTTGACTTGATTGTTTTGAAAATGTTTCAATGTTTATTTTAATATTATGAAATCGTTTTTAGTCTTTGAGCCAAGTTCTTAAAAACGAGAGTCGGTTCGAGATCACATCGAGACTCAAGACAACGTCTTCGGTCTTCGATCTTTTGATCTTCCAACTTCAATCTTTTTGCTCCAACGACTTGTTCCTTTCATCGACTTGTATCCAACATCTTGAAAACTTGACTCGTAGTCCCAACGAGGTCCATAGCAATCTCGGCGGTTTGTCGATGAAGGTTTGTTGATTATCAAAACCTACAACAAAAACGCAAAGTCATTAGTGCTTCGGTTTCGTGAATGCGTTTTCCAACATCGTATACGCATTGAGCTGTAGAGATTTCCCTTTTTATATATGTTGTTAAGTTTTGAGATTTTAAATTATTGTTTCATTCACTTCTGCATTTTTGTTAAGCATACCTAGTCTTAGAGACTAGGTGCCGTCACGATATCCTACGGAGGGAAATTGGGGTCCTGACAGAACCATGGCTAATTGATGCACCACGATGAACCGAACGAGCCATCTGAGCAGGCTTATAAGGACGACCTGTGCTGTGATGGGTCTGCCCCCATAAGCAACACCGCTGAAACCACCCGAACTACGAGGACTCTTGGCCTCCCTCTCTTCACACTCCTGACAACAAACCTGCTCAAGCCGCCTAGCAATATCAACCACCTCATTGAACCTAGCACCTGATGCAATCTCCCGAGTCATCAGGAAACATAGTCCATAGTTGAGGCCATCAATGAACCTCCTAATCCTCTCCCTCTCTGTGGGAACCAACCAGATCGTGTGACGAGCTAACTCTGAAAATCTCATCTCATACTGGATCATGGACATACCCTCCTGGCGTAGTTGCTCAAACTGCCTACGGAGCTCCTCCTTGCGGGTCTATGGAACAAACTTCTCCAAGAAGAGAAGGGAGAACCCATGCCACGTAAGTGGTGCAGCGCCGGCTGGCCTGCTCAACTCAAAAGCCTCCCACCATCTGAAGGCTGCCCCCGACAGCTGAAAAGTAGTAAATGAGACTTCACTAGTCTCCAGAATCATTGAGCATCCTCTGACTCCGCAAAGAATCCCTGTCTAATAATCTGCTAGCACCTGTCTAATAAGTCCTGAGCATCCTCTGACTCCGCCACACTGAATGATGAAGGCCTGAGCCTCCCAAACCGCTCTAGCCTCTTATGCTCCTCTTCACTCAAAGGTGGACCCACCTGGGCCTGAGCAACTACAACCGGCTGGGCTGGTAGTACACCCGGTGTCTGAAGTACCTGTACCTGCTATAGAATACGAGTGGCAGGAGTCTGATCCCCTCCCCCAGCCTGAGAAGTAGCAGGTGCGGCCAGAACTGAAACTCCATAAGCAAGACTTATGCATACAGTCAATATCTGGGCCATAGCCTCCTAAAGGCCTGGAATCACAATGAGTACAGCTGGTGCCTGAGATGGTCCCACCGGCTTAACCACATTTAGTATCTGCTCCTAAGATGGAGCAATTGGTGGCTCCATATGTGTTGCTCTCGCTACTGTACGACCTGCACCTCGGCCTCTACTGCGGCCTCGGCATCTCGCGGCCCTAGCTGGTGGTACTGGTGGTCGTTCTCCCGATCCGGTAGCTTATGTCCTCACCATCTATAAGAGAATAGAATAATAGAAGTTTAGTTTCTGGAATCAACAAATCTGCACGACAAGAATACAAGAAAGTGAAGCTTTCCTAGAGATTCGGTAGCCTCTCGAAGATAAGTACAGACGTCTCCGTACTGATCCACAAGAGTCTACTAAACCTGCTCATGATTCATAATCCCTATGAACCTAGAGCTCTGATACCAACTTGTCATGACTCAAAATCTCTATTCATCGCGATGTCGCCTAACACACTGGCTAGGCAAGCCGAAACATGATAACGAAGGCAACAGAATAATAAAATATATAGAAACAGCATAAGTTTGAGGTCTCAATACAATAAAACTTCTAATACAAAGTAAATTCCCTAGAAACTGTTAAGTACGGAGTCATGAGCTGCTACAACGAAATACAAGTCTGAAAGTGAACAATAAATACACTGTCAGAACTATAATATCAGTATGAAAGGAAAAGACAAGTCAAACTGCGACCAAGGATGCAGCTCTACCTCGCCTCTAGCAGATAATCCAACAAGCAACCAACTGCTGATAACTGGTCCCCACACCTGGATCTGCACAATTAAGTGCAGAGTGTAGTATGAGTATAACTGGTCCAATGTACTTAATAAGTATCATAAATCAACACTGCAAGGTAAGAGAAGCACAAATTATTAATGATACTTGCTATCACCTGTGTAATTTCATCCTTTAAACCGGTATAGAGCAATATTGAGATCAAATCATAGTGTTTAGTAAGGAAAAACATTTGTGTGTATATGTGTACAATTTCTCAAATACTCTGCTCAGACAATATCTTGGCATATAAAGGTGATATGCAGTTAAACCAGATAAATGACCAAGAAAATTACAAGTAAAGATGAAATGCAAAATCCAACAAAACACTGGCCAGATTTCCTCCCTTTTCCATATTCGTTAAAAACCACTGATTGGTATTCTTAATATCCGTGTGTACACCATCAAGAGAGAAACATGAGATGGTGACCCTAGGGGGATGGCTCTGTATCCACATGCTGCACGGATAACTCACGTGCTAATAACAAAACCCGCACGGATAACTCACGTGTTGCACAGACAACTCACGTGGTAATAACGTCAACATCTGGATTCGCACAGACAACTCACGTGCCAACAATACGATCCGCTCGGTATGGTCATAGGCACAACAACACAATCCGCCCAGCATGGTCACAGGCACCCAGTCCAATCATATCATACAGGAGCAAATAAACAAGTATACATGCATGAAACTAGTGAATAAAAAATCTCATGCTCCTGGACTGGCATAAACAACATGCTAAAGTGTATGCATGTGCAAGTATACTATCATTACTCAAATCGGCAAATTTCATCACAGAATAGCATTTATTAGGTTCATTCAGGGATTAAACCATGTAGCCTCAAACATGGCCCAAATAGTTCACAACAATGTCGCAATGTATGAAGCATCATACTATAAGGCTTAACAATCAAATTCTAGGCTTATAAGAGTTTGGGCACAACCCGAATATGAATAAATAAACCCTTGCCCGCACATGTGTTCAACCCCACGCATGTGCGCACCCAATAGCACGTAGCTATCACAATAATTCGGGCAACTAGTGCATCAACCAAGTTTAGATAAGATACTTACCTCAAACAAATCAAATCACTCCGCTAGCAAGCCCTTCCCCTGCGTATCAATCTCCGGAAGGCTCGAATCTAATAAAAAATAACGTAATACTATCAATAAAAGCTATAGGAATTGATTCCAAATGATAAAGCTAAGATCTTAACAAAAGTCAAAAAATCAACCCAGGGCCCACGTCTCGGAATCCAACAAAATTTATAAAATCCGAACACTCATTCAACGACAAGTCCAACCATACCAAAATCATCTGATTCCGACCATAAATCGCCTTTCAAATCCCAAAACACTAATTAAATGGTAAAAATAATGATAGATCCATGTAATTTAAGCAAATCCGAGTTAGAATCACTTTCCCCAATCAAATCCTTGAAAATCCCTTCAAGAATTTTCCAATACCGAGGTCTCTAGCTCAAAATATGAAAAATGGGTTCAAACCCTTGATTTTGAAATTTAATAACTGCTGGCCAAAGTTTCCTATTCGCGATCGCGAAGAACAAAGAACGCTGCCCTCAAAATTGACCTTCGCGAACGCGGAACTCCAGACGCAAACGCGAAGCACAGGAACTCGAAGGATCGCTGATCCCATCTCGCAATCGCAAAGAATAAACGCGAGGGCTTCATACCTCCCCCCCTTCCTTCTTCGCGAAAACGGTACCACCTTCGCGTTCACGTAGTACCCCTGACAAAAGCAGACCAACTCTCGCGGACGCGTGGAACACTTTCAGCAGTCGCCCATATTAGCCTTCGGGATCGCGAACCTTCTCACGCGATCGCAAATAAGGAAACCAGACTTGAACATCAGCAATCCCAGAAAGTCTAAAATGAAGCCTAACTTGATCCCAATCACACCCGAGACCCCCTGGACCCATTCAAACATACCAATAAGTACAAAAACACGATACGAACTTAGTCAAGGCCTCAAATCACATCAAACAACATCAAAAGTACGAATAGCACCCCAATTCAAACCTAATGAAACTAATGAATTTTTAACTTCTACAATCGAAGCCGAAACCTATCAAATCAACTCCGATTGACCTCAAATTTTTCACACAAGTCATAAATGTCGCAACTGACCTATTTCAATTTCCGGAACCAAAATCTGAGCTCGATAAAAAAGTCAACTCTCGGTCAAACTTCTCAACTTTTCAACTTTTGCCAATTCAAGCCAAAACGACACGGACCTCCAAATCAAATTCCGGACATACTCCTAAGTCCAAAAGCACCATATGGAGCTATCAGAACTATCAAAACTCCATTCTAGAGTCATTAACATATAATTCAATATCCGGTCAACTCTTTCAACTTAGACTTCCAACCTTGGGATGAAGTGTCCCAATTTATTCCGAAACATCCCCGTAACCAAATCAACCACCCCGACAAGTCACATAACAACAAATGAACGCAGAATAAGCAATAAATGGGGGAACGGGGCTACAATACTCAAAACGACCAGCCGGGTCGTTATACCTTCAACTTTTCAACTTTCGCCAAGTTGAACCAAATCAACCTACAGAAACTCCAAATTTAAATCCGGACATACGCCTAATTAAATCACCATACGAACAAATTGGAGTCAACAAACACCTTTCCAGGGTCGTTTAAACAAAAGTCAATCTCCGGTCAACTCTTACAACTTAAGCTTCCAACCTTAGTCATGTGTCCCTGTTCGATCTAAAACTTCCCGAAACACCAGAAATACACACATGTAAAGCATCAAATAGGGAAAACGGGACTAAATACTTAAAACGATCGGCCGGGTGTCATTACGCCTAAAATACAAAATTAATTGCTTTGGCCATAAAAATTATTTTTAGGGTTAAATAAATACGAACGTTAGATCTTTACCCACATGCTCAAATTATGGCAATGTAACATATTGTCACATTTATATTTGAGAGGCTACATAAATTATTTTGTCTGTTCTTCCTGTTAAATTGACCCGAAAGAATGTGTCTAGAGTTTTATATTATAAGATATTGATGAAAGCAAACGTGTCAAAGGAAAAAATTAGAAGAGAAACAAATGATGAAAATCAAGAATAAAAAGCTGAACGCGAAGCTTTTACTACCCATTTAATTTTAAGGGCAAATTAGAACATTTTCATTTTTCATTCCCAAATGGAGAGACCAGTCCTTGACTTTTACACAAAAAGTAGCTTACACATTTTTTTCATGAAGAACAATTAACAACATTAGTGCATTGTTTCAAAGCAACACTTAGAAATTTAAAAATTGCAACAAGTCAAAAATTAAAATTGTAAAGACAGCTTCATCTTTGGATGCTAGAGCTCTTGCAAGACTGAAGGCTTCTTCTCAGCTGGAACCTTTGATTTCACAATCGTAACATCATTACTAATATCGTCAACTATGGTTGACCTTTCTTTGATGTCCACAACTGGTAATTCTTGGCCTTTTCCTGTCTCATTTCCTTTCCCCTCCTTACTCTTTCCCCACACCACAGAGTAAAGTCCCATGACTATAATAATTGCTCCAATGCAGCTGAAATTTTTGTCAAAAGAATCAGGAAATTAATAGATTAATTAAATTGACAAAGTAGCAACACTTCTTTTTTGTACTTTAAATTAAAAAACTTCGTTGTTAATTACCTTCCAAGGTGGACTGACTCAGCCAAGATAATAGCAGCAAGAACAGAAGTAATGACCATACTCAACGGGCTAAAGGCTGTCACGAACACTGGGCCTTTAACTTTATTAACTATACTTTGCACGTAATATGCAATTCCCGAGCAAACAATTCCCTGACCAAACATAAATTACTTGCTCCAATCAGTCGCTAATAGTAGCAAAAAAATATAATCACACTTCTTGGTGGTAAAAGTTTTACTAAATACAAAAATTGTATGTTTCACATTAGTTTAGCAAATAAAGAAAAACTTACAGAATAAGCAGCAGCAAGGAGCCTAGCGTCGAACCCAATTTTCCATGCATTCCAATCACGTTCCATTATAAGAGCAACAATTCCACCTTCAACTATGCCCATCACACATACCCATGCTGCCAGAGATAGCTCTGCTGGGTACTCCTTCAATGTCATCGACTATGCATACATATTTCAAAATTGCTCAATTATATCAATAAATAATAGTATATATATATATATATATATATATATATATATTTAAATGAGTAAAATATTCATTTTTACCTAATTCTGAAAATAGAAAATAGTACTAACTTACTTGAACAATAAAGAAACCGGACCAACCAACAATGCAAGAGATGAGCTCAATGGTTCCGGCGACCCAGTTCTCGGGGGTGGCCGTGGCAGCTGCAGGGTGGCTGCCACCGCGAGAGTGTGGGACCAGGTTGAACATTGGCCCTTTGTAAAGTGTCATCACCATTGCTCCCGCCACTGTTATTGCTGTTCCTATCACCTTTGCCATACTAGATTTCTTCTTCAGGTTTACTTTCTCAATTCTAGGCATAAAGAACCAGAAAAGATTATGTTAAATTTAAAGAGGAAGAAATTATGTTCATGAGTTTCTATTTCTTTTTTATAATATGATTTTTCATTTTTTGACATTATTTTGTTCTATAGTAACAATAGGTGGAGCTACGGGAACGAAAGGAGCCTCATCCGAATCCCCTTCTTCTAGAAAATTGCATTCATTGGATGATGAATTACTTTAGCTGTGTTTTGCTGTTTGCTTTTTTTATTTTTCAAATTCTTTTGGTGAAAATTATATCTCAGCCACTAATAATAGCCAGCACAATGACAAATACGGGGTAATAATTAGGTGTTTAACTTATATGTCAATATTACAGGAGCAACCACTAACTTTTTTGAGATCATTGCTTTCCAAGTGGGAAGCAAGTCAGCAACTTTGTTTTGGTGAGATCATACTTTTATAATTTATTACTTGTGTAATGAACCAGTAGTGTATCTTTTATGGGATAAAGAAAGGTGTCAAAATCCACCATGTCATTTTATTTACTCTTTTTTTTGGGTACTTTCTTGATTTTAATGGAGTAATAATACTATTCTTACAAATTAAATTAGGAAAAAAAGGAAAATAATGAGTACCTGAAAATAACTGCAAGAATAAAGGTGACGGCAGGGAGAAGATTGACAAAGGCAGATGCATAGGTTGCAGTTGTGCTCTTCAGTCCAACATAGTACAAGTTCTGATCAATAACTGGCCTGAAATTCCATATATTTAAAAGCTTTCGTTTAGAACAACAGTTATATATCATCAAACATATATAAGGATTAAAAACCATCCGATTTAATTGTTAAAAAAAAAAAAGTCTAAACTTTTTAAAATATATTCCATGAAATGATATATCTCTTCGGAATCATTGTATGCTCTGATACTTTGATAGTACTAATATAGATGCCTTATTATTGATCAATGTGTCGATTCCTCAAATAGAATCTATAACACTGCACTCACTTATTTTAAAACATTTTTGTATCTCTAGTAGCTTAAACTTTTCAAATAAATTAAACAGATAGAACTAATGAATTTGCTTTCTAATTTGGAAAGAGGACTTTTTGACGTTCTTCATTGGATTTATTCATCATGTTTAACATCAAAGAATAATATGATTAGTGACATTTCTAATATAGGAAGTTGCTTATTGTTTTCCTTCAACTAATTAAAGCTAACATCAGAAGATGAAAGAAAAACAGTGGAAACACTATCATCCAAACATATTAAAATTTTAATAAAAGACGTACCTCTCTAAAAACCACAAAAACAACAGACTTTTAGAAAGTACTTTGCAAGTGTGTATTTAATTTATTCAGTTGGATGTGATCATTAATTAATTGATTAAGTGCATCTTTTCTCTTGGCAAAAAGCATGTAAGACAATATGGGCTCTAGCCTATATAGGAGATGAAGGAGAGAGAGAGAGAGAGTCATAGGTGGGTGGTGTGGGTGAAGGTAATTAAAGAATTAATTTAAAGTAGAAAACCCAGCAGAAATAGAGAAGAAGAATCTTTTTAGTTTAGGAACATAGGTTAGGGTTTAGGTTGATGTGAAGCTATAAAAGTTTTGCTACTATCTGTAGTAGTATCTTTTAACTAAACGTTCTTTACTACTACTCTTAAAGCGTTTCAAAGGAAATAAAGAAAGAAAGAAAGAAATTGAGAATCTTTCGGCACATGGAAAATATCTCATAGATTGTTATATCTTGCATTTGTTAGAAAGAATTCAGGTGAATATGTGTATGTGTGTGTATATATATATATATATATATATATATATATATAATTGAGTAGGAGCTCAATATAGAGCTGCTAAATTATATTTTAAAGTTGGATTTTCACCAAACCTCTTAGTTGCCTTCCAAATACTTTAATATCTGACAAAAAGAAAAATAGTGAACATCTGACAATTAGCTGTCGTGTATAATCCCTTTCATGCAAGAGTAACCTTATAGTACTGTTTCTGCATTTAGTTTTGATACATGATGTATGAAGGCTAAAACTGAAAAAGAAAAACTATTAAATGAAGTAAAAGATAAATAAGATAAAAGAGACATCAGAATCTCATGCGTTTGTATGACTGAATAGACAACTAAACTTTATGAGAGAACAAACATTTTGGAGTATACATTTATAGTAATTGGTTCACATGTAAATTAAGTAGAATATAAAAGTGTGTAAAAGAATCACATACTCTAGAAAACCAAGAGCCAATATTTTAATAAAGACCCTGAGTGTCATCTTTGGCCTTATTTTCCTGCAAAACAAAACAAAGCAAAAAGAAAAATATTCTGTAAGATACTTGTAGGCAACTTATATTCTATTGTGTTCTGATTATTCAGCAAGATGGAAACGTCAAAATTTATGATAAATTCTCAAATTAGGATATAATTAGATAAACATTAGTGTGCCACCCTCAAACAATTTAAGATTTTAGATTAAATTATCAAATTTTTCAACATGATATCATGGGAGAAAACAGACAAAGTTCTTGCATGCGTAAAAATTAAACTTTAAAAAGAGACGGTCACACTCTTCAATACTTGATTCAAACAAGGTCATATGAAGTGATCATATATGCACTTCCAGAGGAAATGAAAGGGAGAAGATCGTCCGATTTCTTGATGACCGAATAAGAGAGATTCCTAACGAGTAAGAAACTACAAGGAAAAAAGAAATAGGATAGAGATTTTACCTTTCAAGAACAATGGCAAAGGGTGCAACTGCAAGGGTGGCAAATGCATGGCGATAGACAACAAGAATCCAGTGACTCATTCCCCTTTTGAAGCACATCATTGTAACAATATACATCCCTGCGTAACCAAACTGTAAGGAAACCATAGCCAAGTAAGGCTTCACCTTTTTGAGGAATGAGCCAAATGCCCCACTAAACATTTGGTCTGCCATTTCTCTCCTTCTCTTCTTTCTGCACACAAAGAATGAAGGGGTTAGTTTTAGGATGGGGTATGCAAAATATAGGAAGTGTGCCCTTTTATACACAAAACAAAAGGTAAAAAGCTATACCAAGAATATTAATAATAAGAGTTTAATTAAATTAGATATGGAAACCAAAAAACAGTCTAGCTTATTCATGGTTGCACTAACTCTTGTTTCTCACTTCCCCTCTCAGATTCCCCTTATCCATTTTAAACAAATTATGTTATGTATATGCAATGTAGTACCCATTCTTCAAGCAACAAGAATCTTTGCTGTCATGAACTTAATAATTAAAGAGAGAGAAATAAGAGAGTGTTTTCTTTTTCTCTACGTAAAATCTTTTCTTGGAAAAAGAAAAAAAGTCTTTTTTTTAAATTTTTTTTTTATTTTGTATTTTATGGAGGTGGAGTTTGAACCATTGACCACCAAAAGCTGCAAGGTTTAGTGGGAGATGATGTAGGTGTAAAAGATATGTGGTCTTTGAGAGAAAGTGGGTAATGAGTGGACACTTTTCTTGAAAATGGCTCGATTAATTATGTTGCAGTTGATTAGTATTGCATCCCCCATCTTCAATCTTTAACTTAAAGGAAGAGATCATCAAAAACAATCTATTAGCGAGGACTAGAACTAGTACAAGTACTAGTGACATATTTTGAAATGAATTACATGTACATTTGTATTGAATTCCATGTATTTTGATATACAAGTGGTTCTTCTTTGCTTTAGGTTTATGATAACTTACTCATATTACTTTGTATCATAAAGTACAAGAAAATGACAACCCAATTGCCTTTCTTTAATTTTAAAGTTGAGAGCCTATTGATATTAAATATGTACAAATTAGTTACTACCCAGAAACGGAAAAACAAAAACAATAGCAGCAAGCATCGATCGATTTGTTTAGGTGATCCTTTGATATGAAATCTCTAAACCCTAGACAAGTTAGTTTAACAAGTATGATGATATATTAATATGCCACAGACCCAAAGTGTTATTAACATGCATCGATCAACATATCAAACTTGTTTAATCACAGTTATATCCTGACAAGGTCAACGCATCACAATGACTTATCACAAGATATGAATCAACATTTGACTCTATGTTCTCAATTTATTATTAATATATAAGCTAAAACTCAAAATATACTTTCAGTATACCGTACTAGAAACATGCCTATGTACTGCAAGTAAATTCTTAGAGATGGATTTAGGATTTGCAGTTTATGAATTCCTGCAATAATCTTAAGTTAATATACAATCATAATTGAGTTCACAATTAACTATTTATAGATATTTACTAAATTTCTTAATAAAAATACAAAATTTACACAAAAATTACTGGGTACATATTAACTCGTAACCATGCATTAGATCCGCTCTGTACATCCTATCAAACTACTCATCATTGTATGCAATGAGGTTTTCAGTAAGACTGTACAGTCTTGATTCTGGTACAGTAAATAAAGACTGTACAACATATACAACTCGGTTGTAGGGCATTCGGATTATATTACCATTGGCAATTGGCATGTGAAGTTTCTTCAATTTTCTTATTCATCTTGTGTTTGTGGTCCTTTAGCATATATGACAACAATCAGAGAATCTAGTTCAATGGTGAAATTTCTGTCGATTTTGAATACATTAGTTTCCTCCGAACCAGGCTGCATGGGCCTTTTTCGCAAAGTTGTTATTGACTTACTGCTAAATTGAATTGGAAAGGAAAAGGCCATGATGAGATCTTTATTGTCATTTCTAAGCACTTCACCCATTCCACTATTCCAGCCTTTGCATTACCTTAGTAAAATTTCCGTTTAAAATGAACCTACGTTTGATTTATGCCTATAGACAGTGATGATTTTTAAAATTGGATGAATCTTCACCATTCTAACACATACGGAATCCAAGAAAGAGATAGCTTGCAGTTAGGGAAAGCCTTAGCATTTACTGCTGCAACAGTACAACAAACTTGTTGCTCCATTTTGAAATGACTAAATTTCTTTTGAGTACGATACTTGCATGCGCATCTTGCCTTCCAAATTACCCAACAGATTATTATAGAAGTGATTTGTTGTACCAGCTTATGAATAGTATTAAGAGACTTCACTTGCCACCGAGTATTAAACATGTATCTAATAAGGCTTCGCTGATATATTTTTCCCAACGGAGAACCAATAAGTTTCCATTTATCAGCTGCATTACCTTTCATATAAACATATTGCATGGTTTCATTTTTAGGGCTTGAGCTGCAGTTACATATGGAAATAATATGTTTTCCAAACTTGATAATCACTTTATCAAAAGGAAGTTTCTCATGCTGTCACGATCCAGAATTCCACGAAAGATCATGATGGCACCTACTCTTCAATATTAGGTAAGCCAACATGCAAAATAGATCTAATCCAACGAAACATGATATAATATAATTGAAATAGTATAAATAGCGGAATAAATTTTCAACAACAAATAATATATGTAGAAACCGCAACATCAAATCCCCCAAAACAAGGTAGGACGGAGTTATGAGATCTAAAACTGAATACAAGAAAATATCTCAATAGTACAATAATGTCTGCTAGATAGGGGAAGGGGAGTCCAAAGGTGCGGCGATCATTCAGCACTACCTTGAATCCTCTTTGTCAGCTACGAGCCTCACTCCTGATGTCTGCTACTGCCAACACCCGGATCTGCAAAAATTGTGTAGAAGCGTAATATGAGTACGGGATAACATGTACTCAGTAAGTATCAAGGCGAATTTCGATATAGTAATGACTAGGTTTAAGTCACGTGATACTCACTAATCAAACAAACATGTGCAATTTATAATAATGTGCAACAAAAATATAACAACAAATGCAATATCATTAAATACCATATCAAGAGATATCAACTCAACATGGATAATTCAATCTTGACTAATAACTCATCAACATATAACAAAGGCATCGAGCAGCATGTTAAAATTCAACACAGAAGCATATAGAATGCATAACAAGGCATAAAAGATTCACTTGCATGGGCAAAGCTTCCACCTTTATGCTCAACACACACCATCATCAAATTTTATTTCAGAATCAACTAATGTCTGTCAATTTATCACAATCAGCGTGTATGCCATCAAGAGAGAAACATGAGAGAGCGACCCAAGGGATATGAATCCAAATTCACATGCTGCACGGTATTATAATTGTGCAAATAACAATAACAATATTGTTATAACTACATGACAAAGACCTCGTGCCACAACAATCACAATACCACAACAACCGCACGGAAGAGACTTTGTGTCAATTCCAAATCAATTCGCTCAATATGTTCATATGTTCCTTAACATAACAATCCAAAATATTTTTACATCATGAAAGAGACATTTGCTCACAATTATCTAAGCTGCACAAGGACATAATATATGAAGTGTGGATGTGTGCTTCAGATGTGAAGCATGACTACGACTTAATCAGTTATAGCAACAATTTTACAAATAGCCCATCTTTTCCAATGAATAGACAATAATCCAAAACATGATCACTAGCATCAAAGGACAAACTCATGTATTCATACAAATGATTAAACATGAATCATAAAAAGCGCACAATCCAAAAAAGGCATAATAGAAGCCTAAAGTCTAATCCAGTCATGAATCATATATAACACCCATATATACGCTCATCACCTTGCATTTATGTCACTTCCCACACATTCCAATTGGAAAAATAAGGCCAAATCCTAAGGCTTATTTCCTCACAACAAGATTACGCAAGATACTTATCTTAACAAGCCCAATTTAACCTTCCAAAATTGTCTTTGCTTTAGAGATAACCTTCAACCAGCTCGAATCAAGCTAAATAACATTTAATAATGTTAAACAACATCATAGGAATCAATTCCAAACAGTAAAGCTTGAATCCTTAAACAATTCCCAAAAAGTCAACAAAGTCAACCCCAGGCCCATATGGTCAAAACCCGAGACTAGGGGTAAATCCTGTTTACCCATGACCCCACGAGTCCAAATATGTATTTATTTTCCCGATTTACGTCTAAATCATTGCTCAAAACCTCAATTTTCACTCTCTTAGCTTGAAGGCAAAATCTCAAATTTTATTTCAAAATTCTATGTTTTAGGTGTTAATCCCTGTAATTTCTTACATAATATCAAAAATAATTTAAAATCACTTATCCTTAGTCTTGTATGAAAATCTTGGAGCAAAATCGCCCCTCTCCAAATCTAGAGTTCAAAATATGAGAGAATAGGCTAAAATCCGAAATAGTAACTTAAAATAGACCGCCCAGGGGTACTCTTTGCGAACGTGGTCCATGCCTCACGTTCACGAAGTACAAAAATGCTTCTACTAGAATTCCTAATTCACGATCGTGGAAGACACCTCGTGATTGCGATGCACCGTTGGACCAACCTACGTGGACGCGACATAACACCAGTGAACATGATGCCTTAGCTACCAGCCTTCTCCACGAATGCGACCCTACCTTCGCAAATGCAAGGCTAAGCTCCCAGCCCAACTCCCTCTTTATGAACGTGATCCCCTCAACGCGAATACGAAGTATCACTACTACCATCCTTCACGAACGCGACTCACCAAGCGCGAACATGAAGAACAAATGACCTCCAGCTCTACTCCTTCATTGCGAATGCGAGATTGCCCTCGTGAACGCGATGAACACAAAACACCAGAACATCAATCAACTCCAAACATGCTCTAGGTGGTCTGAAACTCACCCGAGCTACCTGGGACCCCGTCCAATCATACTAACAAGTCCATAAATAGTACCTGCACCTATCCAAAGTTTCCAAACACATACGAGATTATCACTTCTACGAATCAAGGATCATACCACAGTTGCACTTCTCTTAAGTTCAAGAACTTCTAAACTTTCAACCAAGCATCCGATTCAAGCCTAACCAATCCGGATTGCAATCAAACTTTGCATACAAGCTCCATACAAAAACATAAACATGTTCCAAGTTCCAAAATAACATTCGATTATAATAACATCAAAGTCAACTATCGGCCAAACTTAAGAACTCTTCAATTCTTCGAATTACCAACTTTAAGCAAATAGGCTCAAAATCTTCTAGGAATATCCAAAATCAAATCCGAATATCCACCTAAGTCTAAATTTACCATACAAACCTATTGGAACCATCTAAGAACCAATCGAGGTCGTTTACACCAAAATCAAATCTTGGTCAACCCTTTTAACTTAAAGCTTTCAAAATTAAACTAAGTGTTCTAATTCACCCCCAAACCTCATGAAAATCAAAATACCCATCCCCACAAGTCACAAAATATCAAATACACATACAAAAAAAATCAATTAGGTGGACGGGTTCAAATACACAAAATAACCGATCGGATCGTATCATTGTCCACCTCTTAAACAAACATTTATCGTCGAACGAGTTTAACAATGTAGCCGAACTGCTAAAAAGATATAGATATTTACTCTGCATATCTGAATTGGTCTCCCAAGTATCCTCCTCTCTCGAATGGCCTCTCCAGAGCACCTTTACCGGCACGATCTCGTTAGACTTGAGCTTCCGAACCTATCTATCCAAAATGGCTACCGGCTCATTTTCATAAGCTAGATTCTCATCTAGTTGTACTATGATGAAGTGAAAAACATGTGACTTGTCTTTATGATACTTTCAAAGTATAAGAACATGAAATGCCGCATGAACTTCAAAAAGACTAGGGGCAAAGCGTAACAACCCGATAGTTGTTTTGTGTATTTGAGCTTCATTTTCCCATTTAATGCTTCTTGTATGCTTAGTTGTTATTTTGTGACTCGGGGATAGTTGGTTTGGTTCCGGAAAAGTTGTGGAGTGAATTAGAATACTTAGCTCCTTTGTTGGAAGCTTAAGTTATAAGAGCTGACCAAGGTTTGACTTTTGTGTAAACGACCTCAGATTCATGTTTTTATGGTTCCAATAGGTTTTATGGTAATTTTGGACTTGGGCGTATGTTTGGATTTGAATTTAGAGGTTCCTAGGGAGTTTAGGTGCTATTTGTCGAAAGTTGACAATTTGAAGGTTTGGAGAGTTCCTAAGTTTGATAGGGAGTTGACTTTAGTGATATCAAATTTAAATTTTAGTTCTTGAAGTTGGAATAGGTTCATTTTGTCATTTGGGACGTGTACCAAGTTTGGTTGTAATTTAGATAGGTTAGGCTTGAATTGAACGCTTGGTTTGAAGTTTGAGGGTTCTTGAATTTAAGAGAAGTTCAATTTGTGTTTTGACCTTTGATTTATTATTGTGATGTTATCGTATATGCTTGGAGTCTTTGGATAGGTCGGCTAGTATTTATGGACTTGTAGGTGTGATTGGACAGGGTCTCGCGTGGCTCGGTTGACTTTCGAACCACCTAAAGCATTGTTGGAAGTTGCAGAGTTTGCTGGTGTGAGGTTCTTCTTCGCGATGGATGGATCACGATAGCAGAGGGAATTTTTAGAGCTGGGCAGGCTTGAGCTTTGCGTTCTCGATAGCGATGTCGTGTGCATCTTGGGTGTGATAGATTGTCCTCTGTGTTAGCTACAAGGGGGTTGCGTTCGCGAAGAGGTGGGGTAGCTGGGGGTTTTGATAGAGATTGGCCTTCACATTCGCGTAAGTGGAATCGTGTTTGCGTAGGCCAGTGGAGCTTGTGCATCGTGTTCGCAGGGTGGAGGCTGCGTTCGCGAAGGGTTATTTGAGACAATGCAATCTTGTGCTTCACAAAAGTGAGGCAGTGGCTACGTTCTCGAAGTATATCACTGGACAGACCTATAAGTGATATAATTTCGGGATTTTACCCATTCTCTCATATTTTGAACTCTAAACTTTGAGAGGTGGAGATTTTGGAGATCAAATTCACTACTACATTGGAGATAAGCAATTTTCACTTGGATTTGGCTTAATATCTTGAATCCTCGTGGATTTCTACACCTAAAACTTGGATTTTAAAGGAAAATTTGTGGTTTCTATCAACAACTTAAGAGAGTAAAAATTAGATATTTGGGAGTCAATTCGGACTCGGTCTTAGAACCTAATCATATATTTAGACTCGTGGGGTTATGGGTAGTCGGGATCCACCCCTAACTCGTGTTTTGACCGTGTGAGCCCGAGTTGACTCTTGGGAATTTTATTAAAGACCAAAATTTATTGTTTGGAGTTACTTCCTATTGCTTTTAATTGACGTTGAGGGTTGATTTGGCCCGTTTGAGGTAAGCGTCTTGCCTAATATTTTGTGAGAAAAATAACTCTTAGGCTTAGACCATATTTGTTTAATTGTAATATATGGGATGCGATGTGAGATGACGAGTGTATATGCGAGTGCTATGTATGAAAAAATGATCGGATTAGACTCTAGGCTTCTACTATACCTTGATTTGATTTTGTGCTCTCTATGATAGATGTGTAATTCTTTGTATGGATACGCGATCTTATCCTTTCATGCTAAAGATCATGTTTTAGGATCATTATTTCCTAATCAACCAAGATGGGCATTTGTGGAATCATTGCTAAATTGATTTAGCCGTAGTCATGTCTTATATCTTGAGCGCGCGTCCTCACTCTATTATCTTCATGCCCTCGTGCACGTTACTGATGAATTATGATAATATGTCTCTTGATGATAAAATGTTATCTTCAATTGTTAAGTTTATGGTACATGTGAACATGTTGGGGCGAATGTTGTTATTGTGATTCATATCTATGATATGTGAAGTATAAGGGTGACATCCATATCGATAATATGTGGAGTATAAGGGTGATATTCTTGTTGATGATATATGGAGTATAAGGGTGACATTCTTGTTGTTCATATGTGGAGTATAAGGGTGGCATTCTTGTTAATGAAATGTGCAGTATAAGGGTGGAATTCCTAATTGAGCAAGTGAATTCTTTATAATTTGTCATGCACTTTACATGATTTCCCGTTTCTTTTACCATGCTACTTTATGCCTCTGTTATTGACTGGTAATTCGTTTATCGAACATAATTTACCTGTGATGAATTGATAACTCTTATTTCGTTGTGTTGATGGTACTACATCTTGTTATATTCTTGTTGCCAGTTATTTGAGTTATTGCATAGGTTCTCTTATTACTAAGTATAACATGACTCCCCATGATCTCTACCTTCTTACTCAAGGCATCCGCTAGCATATTCGACTTCCCCATATGATATAAGTTAGTGAATCATAATACTTTATCAACTCCAACCACCTACTCAAGGCATCCGCTACCATATTCGACTTCCCTGGATGATATAAAATAGTGAATCATAATACTTTAACAACTCCAACCACCTGTGCTATCTCATATTCAAATCCTTTTGCTTACAGATGCTGAAGACTCTAATGACCAGTGTAAACCCTCACAAGACACACCGAAGAAGTTGTGCCTACAAATCTTGAGCTCGTGTATGATAGCCGCCAACTCCAAATCATGTACCAGATAGTCCTTCTCATGGGGCTTCAAATGGCGCGACGCATAGGCGATCATCTTACTGTCCTACATCAACACACACCCAGGGCCAACTCGCGAAGAATCACAATTGACAATGTACATCCCCGATCATGAGGGCAATACAAAAGCTGGAGTTGTATTCAAAGAAGTCTTGAGCTTCTGAAAGCTCTCCTTACACTTGTTAGACCATCTGAACGAAAAACCCTTTCGAGTCAACATGGTCAATGGAGCTTCAATAGACAAAACCCATCCACAAAGTGACGATAGTATCCAACCAAACCTATGAAACTCCTCATCTCTGTAGTGGTAAAAGGTCTGGACCAACTATGAACTGCCTCAATCTTCTTCGGGTCAACCTTGATCCCATCACTAGACACCACGTGACCCAAGAATGCCATAGAGTCCAACAAACTTACACTTAGTGAACGTAACATAAAACTTCATCTCCATCAAAATGTGAAGCACAATCTTCAAATGCTGCTCGTGCTCCTCAACACTAGAGGAATATAACAGTATATCATCAACAAACACAATAAAAAAAAAATCCAAATAAGGCTCGAACACACTATTCATCAAGTGCATGAAAGCTTCTGGGGCATTAGTCAAACCAAATGATATCACCTAGAACTTATAATGCTCATAATGAGTCATGAAACTTATAATGCTCATAATGAGTCATGAAAGTCGTCTTAGGGATGTCCAAAGCCCTAATCATCAATTGGTGATAAACTGATTTCAAGTCAATCTTCGAGAACACCCTGAAGCTGATTAGACAAATAATTAATGCGAGACAATGGATACTTGTTCTTGATAATAAAATTTTTCAACTGCCTATAATCAACACACATCCACATGGAACCATCCTTCTTCACAAATAGCACCGGTGCACCCCAAGGGGAAACACTCGGCCTGATGAATCCTTATCCAACAACTCCTGCAATTTCTCCTTCAGCTCTTTTAACTTTCCTAGATCCATTCGATACGGTGGAATGGATATAGGTTGAGCTCCCAACACCAAATCAATACCAAAGTCAATATCGCTATTGGGTCGCAGTGCCAGGTAGGTCTTTAGGAAATACATCTTAAAACTCCCTCACTACTGGGACTTAATCATTAGTAGAACTATCAGCACTAGCATCTCTAACAAAGGCCAAATACACCAAACATCCCTTCTCAACCATCTGTTGAGCCTTCATAAATGAAATAGCCCTGCTAGGAGTATGACCAAGAGGACCCCTCCATTCAAACCTTGGCAACCTCGCATAGCCAACGTCATGGTCTTAGCGTGACAATCAAGAATAACATGGTACGGTGATAGCCAATCCATACCAAAAATCACAAAGTCGACCATGTTAAAAAAACAAAAGATCAACTCTAGTCTCAAAACTTCGAATAGTAACCACACAAGACCGATATACATGATCCACTATCATAGAATCAGGTGTAGATACATGAAAGGAATATCAAGTGAACCACGAGGCATATCCAAACAGGGATGATGATACATAAGAACAAATAGACCTCTATAACGGACCGAAATCATAGATACGATCACCTCATCTGTGGCCACCGCCTCGAGTCTACCCGGGAAGCATAGAAACAAGCTTGACCACCGCTGCGTTCGCGAAGTATAGCACTAGGCAGATCTATAAGTGATATAATTTTGGGATTTTATCCATTCTTTCATATTTTGAACTCTAGACTCTGAGAGGTGGAGATTTTGGAGAGCAAATTCACTACTACATTGGATGTAAGCAATTTTCACTTGGATTTGGCTTTATATCTTGAAACCTCATGGATTTCTACACCTAAAACTTAGATTTTAAAGAAAAGTTTGGGGCTTCTATCAATAGCTTAAGACAGTAAAATTAGAGATTTGGGAGTCGATTTGGATTCGGTTTTAGAACCTAATCATATATTTAGACTCGTGGGCTTATGGGTAGTCGGGATTTACCCCCTAACTCGTGTTTTGACCGTATGAGCCCGAGTTGACTTTTGGAAATTTGTTTAAAGATCGAAGATTTATTGTTTGGAGTTATTTCCTATTGCTTTAATTGACATTATGGAATTGTTTTTGGCTAGATTCGAGCTGGTCGGAGGTGGTTTCTAAAGGAAAGGCAATTTTAGAGGGTTGATTTGACCCATTTGAGGTAAGTATCTTGCCTAATCTTGTGTGAGAAAATAACTCTAAGGCTTAGACCTTATTTGTTTAATTGTAATAGATGGGATGCAATGTGAAGTGACGAGCATATATGCGAGTGCTATGTATGAAACAATGATCGGATTAGACTCTAGGTTTCTACTATGCCTTGATTTGATTTTGTGCTCTCTATGATACATGTGTAATTCTTTGTATGACTACGCGATCTTATCCTTTCATGCTAGAAATCATGTTTTAGGACTATTATTTCCTAATCATCGAAGATGGGCATTTGTGAAATCATTGATAAATTGATTTAGTCGTAGTCATGTCTAGATATTGAGCGCGCATCCTCACTTTATTATCTTCATGCTCTCGTGCACTTTATTGATGAATTATGATAATATGTCTCTTGACCATAAAATGTTATCTTCAATTGTTAAGTTTATGGCACATGTGAATATGTTGGGACGAATATTGTTATTGTGATTCATATATATGATATGTGAAGTATAAGGGTGACATCCATATCGATGATATCTGGAGTATAAGGGTGACATTCTTGTTGATGATATGGGGAGGATAATGGTGGCATTCTTGTTGTTGATATGTGGAGTATAAGTGTGGCATTCTTGTTGATGGAATGTGGAGTATAAGGGTGGCATTCCTTATTGAGCAAGTGAATTCTTCATAATTTGTTATGCAGTTTACATGATGTCACGTTGCTTTTAACATGCTACTTTATGCCTCTATTATTGACTGGTAATTCTTTTGTCAAACATGATACTTTTATTTCGTTTTGTTGATGGTACTACATCTTGTTATATTCTTGTTGCCAGTTATTTTAGTTATTGCACAGGTTCTCTTATTACTGCGTATTACATGACTCCCCATAATCTCCATCTTCCTACTCAAGGCATCTGCTACCATATTCGATTTCCCCCGATGATACAAGATAGTGAATCATAATATTTTAACAACTCCAACCACCTACTCAAGGCATCCGCTACCATATTCGACTTCCCCCGATGATATAAGATAGTGAATCATAATACTTTAACAACTCCAACCACCTATGCTATCTCATATTCAAATCCTTTTGCTTGAACAGATGCTGAAGACTCTAAGGACCAGTGTAAAACCTCACTAGACACACCATAGAAGTAGTGCCTACAAATCTTGAGCGTATGCATAATAGCCGCTAACTCCAAATCATCGACCAGATAGTTCTTCTCATGGGGCTTCAACTGGCACGACGCATAGGCAATCATCTTTCTGTCCTACATCGACACACACCCAAGGTCAACGCACGAAGTATCATAATAGACAATGTACATCCCCAATCTTGAGGGCAATACTATAACTGGAGTTGTATTCAAATGAGTCTTGAGCTTCTAAAAGATCTCCTCACACTTGCTAGACCATATGAATGAAAAAGCCTTCTGATTCAACATGGTCAATGGAGCTTCAATAGACAAAACCCTTCCACAAAGTGACGATAGTAGCCAGCCAAACCTATGAAACACCTGATCTCTGTAGTGGTAGAAGGTCCGGACCAACTCTAAACTACCTCAATCTTCTTCAGGTTAACCTTGACCCGTCACTAGACACCACGTGGCCCAAGAATGTCATTGAGTCCAACAAAAACTTACTTAGAGAACATAACATGCAACTTCTTCTCCCTCAAAGTTTGAAGCACAATCTTCAAATGCTGCTTGTGCTCCTCAGCACTACAGGAATATAACAATATATCATCAATGAACACAATAAAAAAAGAATCCAAATAAAGCTGAAATACACTATTCATCAAGTGCATGAAAGCTGCTGGGGCATTAGTCAAACCAAAATATATTACCAAGAACTCATAATAAACATAATGAGTCCTGAATGTCATCTTAGGGATGTCC
Organism: Nicotiana obtusifolia; assembly: GCA_002018475.1. Lineage (NCBI taxonomy): Eukaryota > Viridiplantae > Streptophyta > Magnoliopsida > Solanales > Solanaceae > Nicotiana > Nicotiana obtusifolia. The sequence continues at coordinate 64,205 of MCJB01052685.1, read as the reverse complement.
AAAGCCCTAATCATCAACTGGTGATAAACTGATTTCAATTCAATCTTCGAGAACACCCTGATGCTAATCAGACAAATCATTAATGCGAGACAATGGATACTTGTTCTTGATAGTGACGTTGTTCAACTACCTATAATCAACACACATCCTCATAGAACCATCCTTCTTCACAAATAGCACCGGTGCACCCCAAGGAGAAACACTCGGCTTGATGAATCCTTATCCAACAACTCCTGCAACTGCTCCTTCAGCCCTTTTAACTCCGCTAGATCCATTCGATATGGTGGAATAGATATGGGATGAGCTCCCAACACCAAATTAATACCAAAGTCAATATCTCTATCGGGTGGCAGTGCTCGGTAGGTCTTTAGGAAATACATCTTAAAACTCCCTTTACTGGGATTGAATCAACAGTAGAACTATCAGCACTAACATCTCTAACAAAGGACAAATACGCCAAACATCCCTTCTCAACCATCCGTTGAGCCTTCAGAAATGAAATAACCCCACTATGAGTATGAATAAGAGAATCCCTCTATTCCAACCCTGGCACACGGTCGTAGTGTGGGAATCAAGAATAACATGGTACGGAGATAGCCAATCCACACCAAAAATCACAAAGTCGACCATGTTAAAAAAGAAAAGATCAACCCTAGTCCCAGAACTCCAAATAGTAACCACACAAGACCGATATACACGATCCACTATAATAGAATCATGTGTAGATACATGAATAGGAATATCAAGAGAACCACGAGGTATATCCAAATAGGGCAACAAATATGATGATACATAAGAACAAATAGACCTCTATGATAGACCGAAATCGTAGCTACGATCACCGCATCTGTGGCCACCACCTCGGGTCTACTCGGGAAAGCATAGAAACAAGCCTGACCACGACTGGGCTGACCACCACCAATCTGGCCCCCTCCTCTAGGGAAACCTCTAGCTACATATACTCCCCCTAGGTAATGGGTGGAGCAACTAGCGCGAAAACCATTGGCTGAGAAAACTGTAAAGCTGCGCCCCTAACAAGCCTGGACAATGCCTTTTCATGTGGCCAAGCACTCCACACACATAAGAACCTCTAGCTGATGGAGGGTGTGGAACCTAAACCTGCCTCTGATGGTTAGAATACCCACCGGAAGAACACTGGATAGATGGAGCATGGTCAAATCTCACAGGGAGAGCACTGAATCATGGAAATGGAGCGCTGAAAGAAGACCGAGCCACTGCTTCACGGGCTACGTGTTGTGTAGAATGAGCTGGCCTACCATGATGGCCTCTACCAAGTTGACCTCTAAATCCAGATGAGGTACCACTGAAGCGACTAGAACGACGAGGCCTCTTGTGTCTCACCATTGCCTCTCGTCCCTGGCTATGAGTACACTCGGTCCTCTAAGGTATCTCCATGTCTTGGTGGAATGTAGACCCAATCTCTAGCTCTTGAGCCATGGAAATCCTGATGCAATAATTCAAACTCTCAATTAATCGCCTCACCCTCTCAGGCTCGGTGGGAATCAAGATAGCAGTACGACGAGACAACTTTGTGAATCTCGACTCATACTCAGTCACAATCATGTGATCCTGTTGAAGATGCTCAAATTGTTTTCTAAACATATCCCTCTTGGTGTGTGGGACGTACCTCTCTAGGAACAACTGTGAGAACTGAGCCCATGTTGGAGGAGGTGAACCTGCTAGTCTACTTGGCTCATAAGTCTGCCACCATCTCCTGGTAGCTCCTCTAAAATAAAATATAATGAAGTCCACTCCGTTGGACTCTATCAAGCACAAGTTGCGAAGCATCTGATGATATATGTCTAGAAAATTTTGGCCATCCTCTGAAGCACCACTCTCAAAGTGTTGGGAAAATAATTCCTAAAAACTATCCGTCCTGTTCTGCTCATTATAAGACATAGCAAGCATAACCATAGGTCTCACTACAATAATAGGATTGCTCCGTAGTACGTGTAGTCGAGGTCTGAACTCTCCCTCCAACCTGATATATGACTGGGGCCACTGGAACCACTACTGCTTAGATCAAAGCATTGATAAAACTGACCATCTTGGCCATGGGCTCCTAGAATACCAGTGCAGCAACAAAACCCTCTGCGTGCAGAGTGGAAACTAAGCCTCAACATGATCATTATCAGACTGATCCTCTGCCTTTTCCGCATGGATCAACTAATATCGCCCTAGTACGCTACTGGCTCCGGTGGGTGCTCTACCCATAGGCGCCATTGTGAGACCACTTGTGAGAGCCTTGGCCTTAACCTGGGCCCTATCCCTCACGGCTACAGCTGGAGGTACTGCCTCTCTATCATCTACCTCCACTGAAGCACGCTTTCTCACCATCTATGAGGGAGTAGAAGAGAAAATTCATGTTCCGACAATAATCCAAGCACGACAAGAAATCAAGAAAAAGGAAGTCTCCTAAAGCCCTATAGCCTCTTGAAGATAGATACAGATATCTATGTACCGATCCATAAGACTCTACTAGGCCTACTCACTACTGGTGAGACCCTTAGAACATAGAGCTCTGACTAGTCACGACTCAAAACCCCACCAAAGGCCGTGATGGCACCAAACCCGTTCGCTAGGCAAGCTAACACTCAACAATATCAACAGAATTCAATTATAAGCCATTAACTGATTCATGATATAAATAGCAAAGTGAAATATGACATAACTCAATATCAAGAGTACATGAATCATAGACAGGATCTAAACATGACCACAATTGTCTCATAGACTCTCCCCAAAACCCGGGTGTCACAATATAGTCACGAACATCTAACAAGAATATGAAATCTCAACTAAATACAATGTCTGTCTCGAAATGAAAAAAAAAATAAAGACAAATATAAAGAGTAGGGAAGGGGAATCCATGTACTGCGGATCAGATCAAGTAAGAAGCTCACAACGAAGTCTCTAGATAGCACTCCTACTCCACTAGGTGAGTACCACTAAAACCAACCTCAAAACCTGCACAAATGTGCAGAAGTATAGTATGAGTACACAATCGCAGTACTCAGTAAGTATCAAGTTTAGCCTTGAAGAAGTAGTAGTGAGGGGTCGACTCTGACACTTACAAACATCTCAATAAGCATATGAAGCATAATTAGAACATGGAATAAAGCATGATATCGTCAATCTAATCTGTCAATAAAAACATAGTAAAACAGGAATGTAAACTTGTTTACAATTGTGACGACTCCATAGGTTGTTTTGAGTACTAACTCCTTTTTCTGTATTCTAAGATCTCTCGTAGTCTTATTTGATGAGATATGACTTGCGTGCGTAGTCCATGTCGCTATTCGGAAACCTATTATGTGAAATTTCAAAGAAAAAGTGATTTTTTTTATTTAAAATGAGGCTAGAGTTGACCACGGTCAACATTTTTGGCAAACAACCTGGATCGATGTTTTGACGATTCCAGTAGGTTCATATGATATTTTGGACTAATAAGCATGTTTGGATGGGGTCCCGGGTGACCCGAGCGCGTTTCAGCGCTTCACTAAAAATTGGAAAAAGTTGAGTTTCAAGTTGAAAAATTTGAGCTTTGATGATCGATTCTTGATGTTTGATGTTATTTTGATGATTTGAGTTAGCAATCGAGTTTGTATGATGTTAATACACTTGTGTGAATTTTCGGATTGGAGCCCATGGGGCTCAGGTAAGTTTCGGATGAGTTTTTGTTGATTTTGGAACAACTGAAGCCTAGTTGTTGCTGGTTGATGTTGCAGTTATCGCAATTGCATAGACTTGACTGCAATTGCGAAGACCTGATGGCAATTGCGAGCCTTGCATTAGCAATGTCAAGCTCGCAAATGTGACTTATGCGCTAGGCAGGCGTGCTTCACAAATGCGAAGAAATGGTCGCATTTGCGAATGGCTAGGTTTCGCAAATTCGACCAGTGTTGTGCTTCTGCGAACTTCTAGCTCCAGGCCTACATGCCCAGGTGCGGGCCAGCCCATCACTGGTGCAACTTCGCACCTGCGCACCACATCTCTACAGGTGAGATGTGCCAGTAGAACCAATGCTTAACAATCTTCAAATGGTCCGAAATCATTCCAAAACACACCTGAGCCCCCGGGTTCCCATCCAACCATACCAAGAAGTCCTAATATCTCATCCAAACTTATCTAAATACTCAAAACACCACAACTAACGTCAAAATAAAGAATCAAAGATCAAAATCCCTCTCTTAAATTTCAAATTTTCCTACTTCGCCAAACATGTTCGAATCACACTTAGACATTCTGAATTTTAACCAAACTTTGCACATAAGTTTCAATCAATTAAATAAACCTGTCTAAGGTCCCGAACACCAATCAGAGTCTGATAATATCAAAGTCAACTATTGGTCAAACCTATGAACTCTTTCAAAATTTCAAATTGCCAACTTTCGGCCAATGGAGTCAAAACTTTTTAGGAACCTCCAAATCCAAATCCGCCTAAGTTCAATATCACTATACAAACTTACTGGAAGCATCAAATCACCAATCCAAGGTCGTGTGCTCAAAAGCCAAACCTTGGTTAACTCTTACAACTTAAGCTATCTACTATAAAACTAAGTGTTCTATTTCACTCGCAAACCTTCCCGAAACCAAACCAACCATCCTTACAAGTTACAAAGCAACAAACAAATATATGAAAAGCATCAAATAAGAAAATGGGGCTCAAATACACAAGACGAATGGCTGGGTTATTACAAAACCAGAGTCTAGGGTTAGATCCCATTTACCCATAGCCCCGCGAGTCCAAATATGTGTTATGTTTTCAAATCCAAGTCCTAATCGATGCTCAAAACCTCAATTTATACTCTCTTAAGTGGTCGACAAAAATTCTAAATTTCACTTTGAAATTCTATGTTTTAGGTGTAGAAATCTATGGAGAATCATGATATATGATCAAACAAAGTGTAAATTACTTACCTTCAAGATAATAGTGAAATCCATCTTCAAAATCTCCTCTTCTCATTCCCTAGAACTCAAAAATATGAAAATAGGCAAAATTCTAAATTCTAGACTTAAAATGCCCCTGCCAGCACTACCATTCGCGAACGTGGGTTAGCCTTGTGTTTGCGAAGAACAAACTGCCACTGCCAGAATCCCTTCTTCGCGAATGCTATAGGGACCATGCAAACGCAAAGGACATCAGCCTGGCCTCCCAAATGAACGCGACGCTCCCATCCACGAATGCCAAAATCATAGACCAACCTCCCTTTCGCGAATGTGATCCTCCTTCAAATAAGCGAAGGCCAACCTCCATGCCACAATTCCTTATTCACGAATGTAATCCAACCCCCACATTCGCGGTGCACACCAGACACCAGTAAAAATAAAAAATCTCAAACATGCTCCAGGTGGTCCGAAACTCATCAAATCCCCGGGAACCTGCCCAAATTTTTCAAAAAGTCCATAAATACTACCAGAACCTATCCAAGGTCTCAATGCACATACGAAATCACTACTTCTAAGAATCATGCACCAAACCACATGTTGAACTCTCTTAAGGTCGTAAGCTTCTAAACTTCCAACCAAGTGCCTGATTCATGCCTAGACACGTCAAATCCCAACCAAACTTTGCGTAAAAGTTCAATTCAACCACACAAACCTATCCTCAGACCTAAAATATAAATCATTGTCCAATAACCTCTAAGTTAACTATCGGTCAAACTTATGAACTTTTCATTCTTCAAATTTTCAACTTTTGCCAACTAGGCCAAAACCTTCTAGGAATCTTCAAAACTAAATATGAACATGCGCCAAGTCCAAAATCATCATACACACCTATTGGAGCCTTAAATTGACCAATCTTGAGTCATTTACTCAATGTCAGCCCTTGGTCAACTTTTACAACATAAGGGTTCCAAATAGAAACTATGTATTCTAACTCACTCTCGAACCCATAAAAGCCAAATCACACACCCTGCAATTCACATATCATCAAATAAACCTACAAGAAATATCAAATAGGAAAATAAAGGTTCTAATACTCAAAATAATCGATTGGGTCGTTACATTTAATGCTTCCAATTACAGTAGAGGCTAAATGAATGGCATATAATTCTCTTATCGGGAAGTTTATTACAACAATTTATAGTTGGTTGTTATATGGCCATTAAGGAAGAGTAATTTAGGTGGATATGAAAGAATCAAAAGATACTAAAGAACTATATTGTGGATTGGCTGACGCTATAAACATAGGTGATTTAGATCTTTCAACAGTTAGAAAATCATTAATTCTATCGACAATGCATACTGCTAGTCCATGATATTGCGTTTAAAATTATCAAGATGCAATGGAAATCTGTTGATGGCCGGTTATCCAGATTTGTTCATCATATTTACTTGTAATCCTGAGCTGCCAGAAATTAATTACTAGAGAAGCTTCAATAACAAAACGATGAGAACCGTGTTGATGTAATATGCAACATTTTCAAAATTAAAATGAACGAGCAGATGTGGGATTTGAGAGAGAAGATGAAATTCAATAAAACTGTTGCAGGAAATAGCAAAACATTACATTAATAATTTTGTATAATTATTAATTATTTTTACATAATAACTTATACACATAACTTTTTTTTGTACATTTTTATTGCGGTATTATACACAATTGAATTCTAGTAAAGGGGACTTTCTCATGCACACATGATACTGTTCTTGCATCAATCAGATACATATTTATCTACTGATCATATTAACAGTATAGTTACTGCAAAAATACTAGAATTTTTTCATCAATAAAAGTAGAACTATATTGTGGGTTGGCGGACACTATGAACATATGTGATTCAGATCCTTCAATGGTTGGAAAATCTATAATTCTACTGTCCTTGCATACCGACAATCCAAGATATCGTATTCGAAACTATCAAGATGCAATGGCAATTTGTCGATGGCCTGGTTATCCGAATTCAGTTATCATATTTACCGGTAATCCGATGTTGCCAAATATTAGTTACATATTGGAGAAGCTTTAACAACATAATGATGAGAACCATGTTGATATAATATGTAGAGTTTTCAAAATTAAACTGAATGAGCTGATGTAGAATTTGAGAGAGAAGATGTATTCGATAGAATAGTTGCAGGTAACAGAAAAAGGTTACATTAATATTTTGTATAATTATATTTACTTTTATATAATAACTTACACAATAATATTATTTGTTTGTACATTTTTATCGCAGTATTATACACGCTGAAATTCCAGCAAAGGGGACTCCTTATGCACAAATAATATTGTTCTTGCATCAATTAGAGAAATATTTATCCACTAATTGTATTGACAGTATAGATAGTGCAGAAATAGCTGATGAAAAGTTTGATCTGGTAGAGTACAATGCCGTAATGATTTTCATGCTTCATGTCCATGTGAAGACAATGGCCAATATTTACCATTTACGCTTGACGAAAGGTGCACTAAATATTTTTCCAAAAGATATAATGACACTACCACTTTGGATTCAGAAGAATACACATTATAGCATAGAAGGGACATAGAAAGAGCAACAGATTATTAGACAACAGACATGTAGTGACGTACAACAGAAATTGTATTGTCAAGTATAATGCGCGTATATGTTAAAATATATAATTGCTCAAGATCAATCAAATATATATTTAAGTATGTCCACAAGGGACCAGAATGAGCAACGGTAACAGTGAAAACTACTACATCTAAAACATAAATTGATGAATTTAAAAGTTACTTGAGATATATTTCAGCAACAAAAGTATGTTGAACAATATTCTCATTTGATACAAATTACAGAAAACCAACTGTAGAAAGACTGCCATTCCAAATCTCAAATGAGAAATCTATTTTGTTCAACGAAGATATGTCCCGATTCAAAATCCCACTTTAGGTCGTGATAGCGCCTAATTATACTTACTGAGCAAGCCAACTCAGAATTCATAAAAAATATATTCATATTCCTTAAATTAACAGTCATATTATAACTAAAGGTAGAACTAGCTCTAAAATAGTAAACATATCTGATACAGTCATAACACGGCCTAAATACGGCCACTACAGTACGATCCCCAAGACAAGGTGGCACAATTACATGAGCGATTACTGAATAAATACAAGTCTGAATACACGAATAAAGATGTCTGAAATAATAAAATTGACAGAGAATGGTAAACGAATAGGGACTCGTGAACTGCAAAATGAATCCATGGAGTGCAGCTAACCCTGAGTCTCCATGTGACGCCTAGGCTCAACCAAGAGGCTCTGTTAAGACCCATATGAGATCTACACAAAAAGATGTGCAGAGCGTAGTATAAGTGCACCATTCGATACTCAGTAAGTATTAAGTCTAATATCGAAGAAATAGTAGCGAGACCATAGGCCTCAAGATACTTAGAACACGAATATATGTAACAGAACTAGAACTGAAATAGTAACTAATCTCATGAATAATAAGAAGCAAAGATATCAACAGTCGAGAGGTATAAAGAATGCTTTTCTAAGCCAAGAGATAATAATGATGCTATCTAGATATAACATTTAAAGGAGACATTCTTCAATCGGGAATCAACGCTTCCAACTAGCATATATAGATGTCATGTAACAATTAGCATCAAAATGAATGCAGCTATACGAGCCAAGAATATGCACACAAGCTCAAACGGGTACAAGATCCTTGTACAACAATATACAATCCATGTATCACCATAACCCAATACAAAATCCATGTATCGACTCGATACAAAATTCATATATCGACCACACTCTCACGGCCCAATATAATATAGGTAGTCACCTGACTCCGGAGGGACGGATCTAAAGCTTATAGAGGAGTATAATAGCTCACTTATAATCAAATACTCGTCCATCATGTCCTGTGCGCCATAATTCTATTTTATCCACACGACCTTATCTTTCGAGCCAAAATTCTTGGTTGAAATTAACTATTAAGTATGTATGTATGTATACACACACACACACACACGCGCGCGCGCGCGCGAAATGTATGCATATGCACAAGGATTATAGGTAAAAGATTAATAAGGACTTAATAAAAATTATACATATATTTTCTCGTAGAATTTCTATATGACAACGGATGATTTAAGAAATTCAACATATCAAGAATAAGTTTGATCCCATGCCTTCACAAACAATCATAAACCTAGGCATGATCTCTGAAATTAATAAGAGAGCGAACGTAGTCATATAAGCCAAACAAAATCATGAGTTAAATGAGCACATAGTCAAAACAAGGCATAAAGTATCTCAATTCTACCCCGGTCATGATAAAAACTTGGTAATTGCATATACGCTTGACACCCTGTATGTACACCACCCCCAATACCTTGAGTACATAGCAATCAAGTCAAATCCAAGGGGTTTTCCTCTTACCAAGGTTCCAAGAGATTTACCTTCACCCCGTAGCCTTTAACCTTCCAAAATAGCCTTCCCTCTCAAATCAACCTCTGAACGAAGTTGAATCTAGTGAAATACAACTCAATAATGTCAAACAAAGCTATTGGAATCAATTCCAAACAATAGAGATCAAATATTTAATCAAATTTCCAAATGTCAACAAAAGTCAATCGAGGCTCACACGGTCAAAATTCAAGTCAAGGAATATATCTTGAATTCCCATAACCCACGAGTCTAAATATGTTATTAGATTCCAAAACCAATTCCAAATCGTCCTTTAAATTCCCAATATATAGCCTCTTAAGTTGTAGATAAAACCCCCAAATTCTTCTTTTGATTTCATGCTGTTAGGCGTAGAATTTCACGAAGGAAATAAGATATAAAGTCAAATCCAAGTAAAAATTGCTTACCTCCAATGATGTACTGAAATTGCTGTCCAAATCTCACACTCTATAAGTTTAGGGCTCAAAATACGAAAAAGTAGGTATAAGTCCCGAAATCACAACTTATTTATTCTTCCTAGTAATACCCTCCAGCGAACGTGGCCACAGCCTTGTGTTCGCGAAACATAAACTAACTCTGGCCCAAAATAACCTTTCGCGAACGCAAAGGTCATATCACAAACGTGAAGCACTGGCTTCCCCTACTACGCGAATGCAGAGAACCCCCTCCGGGCTCCCTTAATATGCGAACAGGAAACCCATCGCAAACGCGATGGCCAATCCGCCCACACCCTTCGCGAATGTGAGCCACCTGATGCAAACACGAAGCACAAATTTGAACTACCCAAAAATCATCGCGAACGCGATGAGCACTAGACACCAGCAAAAATCTGATGTTCCAAAACTTATGGAAATAGTTGAAACCACCCTGAACCACACTCGAGCCCTCCTCGGACCCTGTTCATTCTTGCCAACAAGTTTTAATACCTAATCCAAACTTGTCCAAGGGATCAAAAAACCATGAACTACATCAAAATCAAGAATCGACGATCAAAATTATTATCTTAAATTCAAGAACTTCCAATATGCAACCAAGCATCTGATTGAAGCCTAACCAATCCGGATTTGAATCAAACTTTGCACACAAGTTCCAAATGACATAACGAACCTAGACCAAGTTTTGGAGTAGCAATCCAACTCCGATATCATCAAAATCAACCCCCATTTAAACATATGAACTCTCTAAACCTACAAATTGCCAATATTTAGCCAATAGAGCCAAAACACCCTAGGAACCTCCAAATCTATTTCCAAGCATATGCCTAAGTCCAAACTCACCATACGGACCTATTGGAACATCAAAACACCAATCCGAGGTCATTTATACAAAACTAAAACATTGGTTAACTCTTACAACTTAAGCATCCAAAATGAGACCGCATCTTAATTCACTCTCAAAGAATTCACTCTCAAATCTTCTTGAAGCCAAACCAACAATCCCTGCAAGTCACAAAACTACAAACACACATTTGAAAATACACAAAATGACCAGCCAGATTATTACATTCTCCCCTTCTAAAACAAATGTTTGTCATGTAACGAGATTAGAAACATACCTGGAATGCTATAAAGATGAGGGTATTGCCTCCTTGATTGGTTGACCCTCCATTGAACCTTCACGAATGCAATGTCTTTCGACCTTAGCTTCCGAACGTGCCTTTACGAAATGACCACCAATTCCTCCTCATAAGATAAGTTCTTGAGTTGAAATCTAACACATGTGCATGATCCTCATGATACTTCCAAAGAAACATGAAACACCAGATGAACTCCCGATAAGCAGGGTGGCAAAGCAAGCCTGTAAGCCACCTCGTCCACTCTCTCTAAAACCTCAAATGGACTAATGTACCTAGGCCTCAACTTCCCTGTCTTCTCAAACCTCATCACACCCTTCAAAAGAGAAACTCCAAGAGAAAACAATCTCACCCTCAATGAAAGCCACATCATAGAACTTTTTATTAGCATAACTCCTATGCCTGGATTGCACCGTATGAACCCGCTCCAAAATCAAATTCATCTTCCCCAAAGCATCACGAACCAGATCGGTGCCCAACAACCTAACCTCCCCAAGCTCAAACCAACAAAGCCGAGAGTGACATCACCTCCCATATAAGGCCTCATATGAGCCATCTGCATACTAGACTGGTAGTTACTGTTGTAGGCAAACTCTCCTAATAGTAGAAACTGGTCCCACTGACCTCCAAAATCAATAACACATGCTCTCAACATATCCTCCAAGATCGGAATGGTTTGCTCGGGCTGCCCATCCATCTGAGGGTGATATTCAACTTATGCTAAACGACTCTTCAAAAGTGTGATACAAACTGAGTGCCTAGATCCGAGATGATAGACCCATGCATACCATGCAGGCGGATAATATCTCAAAGATAAATCTGAGACAACTGCGCAGAAGTGTAGGAAGTCATGACCGGAATGAAATGTGTAGACTTGGTCAATCTGTCCATGATGACCCAAACAACATCCGATCTCCTCAAAGTCCGTGGCAATCCCTACCACTAAGTTCATAGTGATACGCTCCCATTTCCACTTTGGTCTATCTAATCTCTGAAGCAAACCACCCGGTCTTTGATCCTCATACTTGAACTGCTGATAATTCAAACACTGTGCAACATGCCCAACAATGTCCTTCATCCTTCTCCACCACTAATGCTTCTTCAAATCACGATACACTTTGTGGCACCTGGGTGAATAGAATACCTCAAACTGTGAGCCTTCTCAAGAATTAAATCTCTCAAGCCACCAACACTAGGAACACAAATCCGACCCTAAAGCCTTAATACCTATCCTTACCAATAATCATCTCTTTAGTACCGCCTCGCAACACCGTGTCCTTAAGGACAAGGAAATAAGGATCATGATATTAGCAAGCCTTAATGCTCTCAAACAAGGACGATTGTGAAACAACAACAGCAAAGGACTCTACTCAGCTCGAAAAGATCCAATCTCACCTACCTATTGGCCAACGCTTGAACATCCATAGCCAAAGGCCTCTCCACAGCTGAAATTAATGCCGAACTCCCAATATTCTCCGCCTTTCTACTCAAGGCATCCGCTACCATATTAGTCTTTCCCAGATGAAAAAGAATAGTGATATCATAATCCTTTAACAACCCCAACCATCTCCGCAACCTCTAATTCAGTCCCTTTATTTAAAAACACGATGATCAGTGTAAGCCTCACAAGACACGCCATACAAGTAATACCTCCAAATCTTGAGCGTGTGTACAACAACTGCTAAATCCAAATCATGCACTGGATAGTTCTTCTCATGGGGCTTTAATTGGCGCGATGCGTAGGTAAGCACCCTGCAGTCCTATATCAACATACACCCAAGACCAACACACAAAAGATCACACTAAACTATGTACATCCCCGATCTTATGGGAAATGCACTGGGACATTAGTCAAACTAGTCTTGAGCTTTTGAAAGCTCTCCTCACACTCGTTAGACTATCTGAAAGGAGCAACATTCTGAGTCAACTGAGTCAATGGGGTTGCATTAGATGAAAACCCCTCGACAAAGAGACGAAACTACCCAGCCAAGCCTAAAACACTCCTAATCTTAGTAGCGGTAGAAGGTCTAGCCAACTCTGAATATCTTCAATCTTCTTCGAATCCACCTTGATCCTATCACTTGATACCATCTGGCCTAAGAATGCCACTGAGTCCAACCAAAACTCACACTTAGAGAATTTAGCATATAACTTCTTTTCCCGCAAAATCTAGAGTATAATACTCAAATGTTGCTCGTGCTCCTCAGCACTGTGGGAATGTACCAAGATATCATCAATGAACATAATGACAAAAGAATCAAAATAAGCATGGAACACACTGTTTACCAAATGCATGAAAGTTGCCGCGGCAGTAGTCAAACAAAAAGACATTATCAAAAGCTCATAATGCCCATAACGAGTCCTGAAAGCCATTTTAAGAATGTCCGTAGCCCTAATCTTCAACTGATGGTACCCTGATCTCAAGTCAATCTTCGAGAATACCTTGAAGCCCTAAAGCTGATCAAATAAATCATCGATGCGAGGCAATGGATACTTGTTCTTGATGGTAACCTTGTTCAACTGCCTATAGTGAATACTCATCTCGTGGAGCTATCCTTCATCTTCACAAACAACACTAGTGCACCCCAAGGTGATACATTAGGCTTTATAACCCTTATCTAGAAACTCTTGCAACTACTCCTTCAATTCTTTCAACTCAGTTGTACCCATGCGATATAGTGGGATAGATATAGGCGGAGTGCCCACTGACTCAACTGTGGGAGTATCAACATTAATGTCTCTAACAAAAATCAGATACGCCAACACCCTTTCTCAACCGTTCGCCGAGCCTTCAAAAATAAAATCACTCTACTGTAAGTAGGACAAAGAGAACCTCTCCATTCCAACTTTGGCAACCCCACATAGCCAATGTTAAGGTGTTAGTGTGACAATGAAGTAGAGCATGATACAGAGATAACCAATCTATATCAAAAATCATATCAAAGTCCAATATACTAAGCAACATGAGATCAACACTAGTCTCACAACCCCCAAGGATAACCAATCAAGATCGATACACTCGATACATCACAATAGAGTCAATTACAGGTGTAGATATGTGAACATAGATATTAAGAGAACTAAGGGGCAAATGGAAATGCGACGCAAAGTATGATGACAGAAAAGGAGTATGTAGAACCAGGATCAAATAAAACTCATGCATCTCTGTGATAGACTTAAACAATACCCGTAATAATTGAGAAGCCTCCACCTCGGGTCTATTTGGAAATGCATAATAGCGGCCCTAACTTCCACCTCTGGGATACCTCCTAACTGCCCGAGCACCCCCTCTAACTGGTGCAGCCGGTTGTGTAACAATCGGGACTGGAGTCATTATCTGAGAATGCAGCTGTGCTGAGCCTCTGCAACTCTAGGGTCCGTCCTTCGTGATATGACCCACCTCTTCACACTCAAAACAACCTCGATGTCATGACCCGAAATCCTAACCAATCAGGGTCGTAATGGCACCTAACAATGCTCGCTAGGCAAGCCAACATAATGGATAACACAAAAAGAAAAGCATTAAATATTTGACAACTAATCAATAACATAACTTAGAAATAACTTTGTGATAACATAATAAAGTTCTAAAACAAATAACTAGCATAAACCACCCCAAGATTTAATGTAACAAGTACATGAGCTTCTAGAGTCAACTAAATACAAGGTTCTAAAAGAAATGCAACACTCTCCGGGTAAAAGTTGAAACAATATTATAGAGATAAGATAATGACTCAAGGCATGCGGATGGGATGCAATTCTACCTCAAATCACAAACGCAATATCTCCTAAGCACCTCTCGGTGCTCCGCTGGTACCGATATCAGGATCTACACAAGAAGAGCAGAAGTGTAGTATGAGTACAACCGACCTAATGTACTCCGTAAATATCGAGCCTAACCTCGACGAGGTAGTGATGAGGATAAGACAAGACACCTACAATAAATCTGTACAATCATATATATGTATGAAGGAATAACAAGTAAAAATTCAAATGAAAGAACAAAATAGGGGAAAGTATAGGGGACAATAAACATAACAGTAAATACATAATCATGAAGTAAAATAATAAATTCAACAAACTCGCACGGCATCACCCTTCGTGCCTTTACTCTTATCCTCAACAATCTCAGAAAAATGCAACAAAATAAAAATACATATGCACAACATCATCCTTCGTGCTGTAACCTCTCATGATAAATAAGCATGTGCACGACATCACCCTTCATGCTTTAATCCTTACATTTACTCAATCAATAATATCAATATGCAAATGAGGCATGAAAACACACTTTATCCTCTTCACTCTTTCTCACCAAGCAATAACAATAACGCAAATATCAAGTAAGGTGGGAAGCAAATTTCAACCTCAACAGGGGTGTTGGACTAAGCAGACTCAACTTTCAATATCACAAAAATTTCAACTTAAGCAATAAACACGAAAGCGAATACTCAAAGAATAAACGATTTACCTAAGGCATGGAAGACATAGTAAATGAAACAACATATGATAAATAAGGCAAATTCCACTTGCATGCTTTAACCCATGACAACGCATATACACTCGTCACCTTGCATATACGCTTTTCCCACCACATAATTCACGTAACAAATAGACCAAACAAGTCCTAATTCCCTCAAGTCAAAGTAACCACGAACTTACCTCTTTCCAAAGTCAGATCAATAGTCAACCACGGCTTTTCCTTTAGAACAACCCTCTAAACCAATCAAATCTAGCCAAATATAGTTCAAACAATTCGAAACAAGCTTTAGAAACTACCCACGAGTTAAAAAGGTTCAATCTTTAATGAAACCAAAAAAGTCAACAAAAGTCAATCCCGGACCACTTGGCTGAAATTTGAGATTCAGACCAAATCTCGATTACCCAATCACCCCCGAGCCCGGATGCGTGATTTGTTTTGAAATCCGAACTCAATTGTAGGTTTGAATCTCAATTTTACCAAATTCTTAAATTCTACCAAAACCCCCTAATTTCTACCTTTAAACTACTAAATTTAAGGAAAACAATCGATGGGTGTTTATGAAAATACATCAAAACTAGTTGAAAACACTAACCATTGAAGTTGGGTTGAAAATATCTTAAAAAATCTATCCAATTCATGCTTTAGGTCTCAAAAATGGTGACAGATAATAAGTTCCCAATTTCACCTTTTACTTAACTAGGCATCCGTTGCTCTTCTCATTCGTGGAGCACCTGTCGCATTTGCGAAGTACACAAGCCAATTGACCTTCGCGTTCGCGAGGTCCGCACCATTTTCGTGAATGCATCATCCCAGCCAAGCCTTCGCGTTTGCTATCAAGAGGTCACATTCGCAATGGAGACCTTACCTGCCCTTCCCTACATCCCCAATCTTATGCGTTCGCATGAGGTCTGCTGTGTTTGTGAAGGTCAGTCCCCCTAAGTCTTCGCGTTCACGAGCTGCCCTTTGCGTTCACAAGGAATAACCTACCCAGCCCCATGTTTCCCCTTCGCGATCACGTTAGTGGCTCCATGATCACGAAGCACTGTGATGCACCAGAAAACTAGCTAACTCTACAACGCCAAAAATAGTCTGAAATCAATCCGAAACCTACTCGTGCCCT